>CM049840.1:3360961-3460961 GCA_027422415.1 Schizothorax lantsangensis | reverse complement strand
CAATCCCTGTCCATCCCGATGACCAACACAAGCTGGCATTTACCTTTGGCAATCGACAGTACACCTTCACACGGTGTCCCTTCGGCTATGCCAACTCACCAGCAGAATTCAACATCTTCCTGAACAAAGCATGCCCTGACGCCAGAGCCAGAGGCAACCTTGTCTATGTAGATGACGTTTTGATGAAAAGCTCAAGTGTGGAAGACCACCTCAAAGAGATCAATCACGTCCTAAACCAGCTGACAACGTCAGGAGCCAAGATCGCCCTTCACAAAGGACAGTGGTGCAAAACCAAGGTGAACTACGTCGGATTGCTTGTCGGAAGAAACGGCATCGAGCCACAGTCTAACCGCACCCAAGCAATCCAAAGCATAAAGACGCCGACTAACATCTCTGAGCTGCGAAGCTTTCTGGGAGTGTGCAATTATTCACGACAATTCATCGAAAACTACGCTGACATCGCACGACCACTAACTTCCCTCCTGAAAAAGGATGAACCCTTCGTTTGGACGGAAACACAGGACACAGCAATGGGCCAGCTCAAACAGCGCCTGTGCTCTGCTCCGTGCCTTGCCTACCCAGACCCAGGAAAAGAATTCTATCTGGACGCTGGATTCTCCAATCAGTGCCTCAGCGCAGGCCTATACCAGCTCCATGACAAAGACAAACGAGTGGTCGCTTATGCCAGCAAAACACTGCTTCCCCCAGAATGCAAGTACTCAAACTGCGAAAAGGCTTTGCTTTGCACTGTGTGGGCTATCCAGCGTTTCTCTAATTACATCGGTGCACAGAAAGTCATCATCGAGACTTGTCATCAGCCGGTCACCTTCCTAAACAGTCAACGCATGGCGTGGTGACCAACGCACGCATAGCTACCTGGCTAATGACACTCCAAGGACGGGACGTCGAGGCAAGATATGCCCAAAACTACAAATCCTCACTTGGAAACGGGTTAGCGGCCTGTCAAAACTGTTCAACGGACACGCTGCATACTCCAGCGGAACCTAAAGAACCGCCACAACCCCAACTAACGAATCACAGGTACTTCGAGGAGAATGTGTGTGAAGGAATGCCCACAGCATATGTCGATGGCTGCTCCTACAACCACAAGGGCAACTTACAAGCTGGAGCGGGAGTGGTCTGGCTCAACAACGACCCTTGTCCACCCCGACAATTCAACTTAGGCCCTCGCTCATCGCAATATGCTGAAATAGCAGCCATCCTCATTACACTACAAGTGGCTGCATCCCACAACATCAAAGAACTCCTCATCTGTACCGATTCGAACTACGCCCGTCTAAGCTTCACATGCCATTTAGCTGGATGGAAACAGAATGGATTCAAGACAGCTAACAACAAGCCTATCAAACACCAGGAACTCTTCCAAGCAGGCGATGCCATTGTCACTGAACATGACATTATCGTTTATTGGAAAAAGGTTCGAGGTCATTCACGTCAACCAGGACAAGACAAAGACTTCAATGACCAAACCGATGCCCTCGCCAAAGCAGGTGCATTACACGGAGAGTCCTGGACATTTCAAGCCCTCCCTCCCAACCCTTCAGTAGCGGCCATAACCCGCCGCCAACACGCCACTGGCGTACAAACCCCCACCTCCTCCCACATTGCCATTTCACCTCAGTTCGCTGCTAACGATCTCCTCACACTTCAAAAGGCGGATCAAACACTGCGAAATATGGCAGCTCACATTTCCGACCCCTTAATTCATCCTATTTCCACCTCCGACCTAGCTGCTTCCTCCGAGCTCCGCACGCTCCACTCAATCAAGCACATGCTGCATCTGAGAGACGGTGTGCTCACGTATGTCCCTGAGCCCCTAACTACGCCAAAGCTCGTAGTCCCTCACGGCCAAAGGGGGATGATGCTGACACACGCCCACGATGCACCATGCGCAGGACACCACGGTGCCAAGGCCACCTATGAAACACTCAAGCAAGTAGCATACTGGCCTGGCATGCAGCAAGACGTGGCGGAATACGTAAAAGGATGCCTGGTGTGTTGCCAGTTTCAACCGGCAAACCCAAACCACCGAGCCCCACTGCAAAGGAAAGGAATGACCTTCCCATGGTCGGACCTCCAAATAGACTGGGTAGGACCCCTGCCACGGTCAACGCGAGGTAACAAATACTTCCTCACCGTGGTCTGCGAATTCACGAAGTGGATAGAGTGCCTCCCAGCTCCCAATGATACAGCAGAAACAACAGCCTGCCTGTTAATGAACCACATCTTTTCAAGATTTGGACTGCCTTTAAGGGTCAACTCTGACCGCGGAACCCACTTCACCGCCGACATCATGCAGGAAGTGTGGAAACTCCTCGGTGTACAGGCCAAGCTCCATATAAGCCATCACCCAATTTCCTCGGGTCAAGTTGAACGGGCCAATAAAACAGTGGTCAGCATGTTGAAGAAGTATGTGTCCACCAATCAAAAGGATTGGGATATTAAACTTCCGCTGGTACTGATGGCTGCTCGAGCCACCCCTCACCAGTCTACCGGCGTACCCCCGTTCACATTGATGACAGGGAGAAACATGACGCTACCGCTACACCTGCTGTACCAACCTGGTGACCTGAACCTCGTCACCGCCTATACCACTCACCAATACCTGGAAGAGTTGCATCAGCACCTGAGAACGACTTTCGCCTTCGCTCAACAGCAACTACAACGAAGTGCGGAAGGTCGTAAAGCCTACTACGACCAAAAGGCCTCTCACCATGAGTTTAATGTCGGAGACAAAGTGTGGTACTACAGCTTCGCCCGACCAAGGCAGAACGCTCCCCATCGCCTGTCAAAGAAGTTCCTACCTCACTGGACAGGACCCCACGCGATTGTAGACAAGCTCTCACCTGTCGCCTACCGAATCAAAATCGGACAAGGGCGCAGCGAGCCAGTCCTTCGATGGGTCCATCGAAACCAGATAAAGAGGCACCAGAGCTCCAGCCGACCGGAAAAGGGGGAAGATCAAACCCACTGACACAGACCGACAATCATATGCTCTACACCACACTAACATTTCTGTTGTTAGGAAAACATATAGCGACCTTGTTGAAACACAACACTTACACTCTCTCCTCAGCTGCACTGCTAGAGCCAGCCTCTAGTAGAGAGGAGATACTCCACACATGTGACACTCGTTTGCTGCCTAACCTCATTCAGTGACCTTGTGCCGCCGTTTCTCGTTTTGTTGTTTCCTTTCACCTGTGTCTCTCTTTGTTTTGTTTTTTTTGTTTCGTTTTTTGTTTTGTTTTTGTTTTTCTTCTTCCTCTCTCACTATAATTTCCTCTCCCCTCTAGTCCCCTCATCAGGGAACTCCCTTTACCAATCATTTAAATCCAGGTCCTAAAATTAAGATTGACTCCCTTCAATAAAGTCGTTGTAACTCGTTGTGAGTACCGTTATCAACCGATTGAGGCGACCCGCCAAATCATGACTGACATGCTACGTGAAGTAAGTCCTCGATTGATAACTTAGCCATGGGTAGGATTGCATACTACTTGATACCTCTTAAACCTTGTCCAAAACATCCTAACTTCGGCCACCGTGGGCCCTGCTAGTCCCATCCAAACCCACCTCGCCTTTTCCCTGGGTAACGCTATTCCCTTGTACATAAGACCCGGAAGCAGGCGACTTGGCCTTTCTCCTCAGGTTGCCCATTAGCGACTCGAATAACATTTACCGGCTCAAAGACGTTGTGAATGTGGGATTTTGGCAAGGGAACACCTATGTCAAAATCCACACTCCTGAAGTCGTTGCGTATCACGATAACAACGAGCAGTTGTACTTGGCCCCAAACCTAAGGATGTGTACGCGCACGAAGGACATTCACTTCCTTTGCCCGAGTAAACATTTCGTACGCGATAATACTGAGGGCATCTGCGGCCTAGAATCCATTAGACCCGACACTAGCTGCCCCGCCGAAGCGACACCACGTTCTCAAGTTAAGGTAACGCAAGCCGAAATCATCGGAAACCGATGGCTGGTCAACACCCCAGCATGAACAGCTACCCTCACATACGATCAACACGACACAGCCACACGCATTACCTTGCCCAACCAAACTTTATGGATCACTGTCCCTAAGGGCTCGATCCTCCATATCGACGAATTGGCCTTGTATCACCTTACCGACGACGAGTATCAGGCTGAAATCGAAATCTCGCCCTTCTTCAAACAGCACTCCTTCGTCCTCGATCCAGAACTGGAAGAAAGGATCAAGGAGGAAGGAACGCAACTTATTGACTTGACTCCTGTTGATACAGCTTTAGAAGCTATCGCTCGCCTTCCGCCCGCTGGCGCGCCTATTATTCGGTCTTGGTCTGCCGCTGACACAGCGCTTTGCATCTCTACTATTGTAGGGTACGTTGTGACATTGACACTGGCCTTCCTCCTACACAAGCGAGTGAACGCCGTTCAAGAGTCTTTCAACAAATGCACGTCAGGCGTCCCACGCATTTTCCGACGTGATAAAACCGACCAAGAACCCGAACCCGAGAACTCAACCTACCTGCTTGAGATCACGCCTATACCGCCTCGTCGAACCCCTGACAATTAAACCAATCGGAATGACTCAATTGCCAGTAATCCTAAAGAATGCACCCCTACATCTTCTCAAGTTCCTAACCTGTTCTTTCCCAAATTACCCTACACCAGGATTCAGTCAGTGATGGAGATGTTGTTTGTGTCTTGTGTGTGCCTGTTCTCCCTGCTTCTTGTTCCAGTGCCCGCCGACGTTCGCAATGGGAACCTCACCGAGCAAAAGGGGGATGTGTAGGACCTGTGTGGAGGAAAGAACACACACACACACACTAAGTGCAACCACAAAATTCCTCAGGCTTAAAGAAACTTTCATCTCTATCTGCAAGTCATAAAATTGACAGAGGAAGAGCACCTCACCCAACTGGCTGGCCAATTTCCTGCCATGCCTTCGGGTTATCATCGTAAAGAAACCTCTCAAAATAGGAGAGCTTTGAGGTAAACATCTGGCAATGGTCAAAACGACAAACTTTATGGATCCTCTGATCGTTAACGCATAATTCAATGATTTTTATCAACAAGAAAAGACATTTACGACAGACGTTCAAGCTAAGGAAGACCAGATCCCCACAAACGTGACATTCTCATGACCCGGACAGTGACTTTCCTGACCTCCCGTCCTCCCAGGACATGGCAAGGATATGTGCCTTTCATTTCTTTAACCGAACAAAGACTCAAACTTTTATAAAGTGTTCCAAAAGACAATTAATACCTGTTGCTGTTATCAAAAGCAATATATACAATATATTTTACAAAATATATCAATGTGTATTTTATGTCATTTATAAGCTTGCTGTGTCATTGTAATCAATGGTATGTTTTTATAATCTTTTGAGGTATAATTTTCTCCTGTAGCAAGAACTACTAGACCTGCTAGTAGTATATGCATGATGTGTTATTTCTAATCTTTAAATAGAACCCTTTTTGAGTTAGTTTTAGCATGAAAGCTGTTAATGTATGTCAAATACCTTATATTTGGTTTCATATTAACGGTCAGGACAAATGCAAGAATTTGGTGTGCCTGGGAAGTTAATATTGAGTATAATAATGTATGATTACAACGCATACAGAATGTGTTAAGATATTTTCCTCATGAGACTAAAGCAACTAGACGAGAGGATTTACGCATGGAAAATGAGCCGTGTAGGTGGAGCTTCGTCTACAGGAACCCTTTTCATTGGAAGAGCATCTAGTGGGAGGGACCGAATTCTCCATCTAAAACTGACTCCCAGCTGCTCTCTCTCTCTCTCTGCTCTGCTCGGAAAGCGCGCGCTTCTTTGAAACTGGGGCTACTCCAAAAAGCTCGCAGCCATAACATCTGGCCGAGTTTTGAAAATGGAACCAACACCTAGTCATATCTCTGAAGAAAGCCTCTAAAGCCTGAAGCTACGCGAAAAGAACTTCAAGCATTAAACAACACCGAGCAAACAAGCAACAACAAAAGGACATCCCCAGAGTGACGCCACTCGACAACGACACGCGGGGTTTCCAACATCCGGGAGACGAAAGACAGATCAGCGATCATTTCAACTTAAAAGCAAGGTATCAAACAACCTTTATTCTGCTGAACTGGTCGTATCTATCTCTAAAGTAAAATTAAGAGAGTTCTCCATTTGATGATCGACACGAGTAAAATCGTGTAAAACAGTGCTATATTTTAATCATTCTCAATTGCAACAAGTCATTGCCTGTGTGTATGTATTTTGTATTTGTGTTATTTAGCTTAGTTCATGTATGCTAGTAAGATAGTAAATAAACTCGTTTGATTCATAGAGAAGTGTTCTGTGTTTTGGTGTGTAATTTTCAAATCAAGCTTTGCCTAAAAGATAACGTTACCTATATGCTCATAACTGTCATACGGTTATTTAAATAATTCTGTATTATATTGTGGCCACGAGAATAAACAGAATTTATCAGAATATACTGAAACTTAACGACTCGCTGGACAAGTGTTAAATAAGGTATAAATTGGACGTTTTGATTAATATCAATTGATCATACTAATCTAGAATGTTAAGATTCCCTAAAGCTGAAATTCAAAATAAAGCTTAAAACAAAAGAGCAAAAATTAAATCAATGTAAAAGAATAAATTAATTACTACACTCTTCTCTCTGCTGCGGCTGTCCGTTATTCTCCGTTCAGCGTTCAAACTGCGTGCTGCGTTCGGTTACTACAGTCAAAACAACGAAACTCTCTTCAAGAGCGCTCAATAACTGAGATTTAAAACCGTTAAAAGAAAAGGCTCAATAAACTATCGCGCAGATTTAATAAGCTACGCATCAATATCTCTCCTCTGTGTTTTGAACTTCTCTGACCGGAGCTGCGTGCTGTGACTCCGTGCTGCTTCAAGCGCATCATTCTGCGCACGGGATGCGCATAAGAGCTTTGTGCCGTTCTCTATTGGAGCTTTTCGTATTATAATACTTTTGTGCAATGAAATTATTTATAGCGTTTCTTGTACTGTCCTATCAAGGCTATTAATAATCTAATGTATAGCACAGTAATGGAGGCAGGACTCTTCTATCATATGTTGCTGCCTTCATTACTGTGCTATAAATTTAAAAGAAATGTCTTTTAATTTTGTAGTTTATATTTATAAATAAATACATTTACCTGTTTTCATTAATGTATTTTACAACAATGCAAAGAGCAATGTGTAACATTTTACCAGGTTTAGTCCTTCACATATTCACTTTTATTTGTTCTCCACTAAATAATGTTATTTCACTAAATGTTTAGATTGTTTACACCTGGTCATTTCATGTGTTTTCTCTGATCTGATAGGCCTATCTATCTGATTTGTTGAAACGTTTCCATTTACACTTGGCCACATAAATCTTCACAAAACGGATATAAATCCGATCTTCAATTCCCGCGCTGTATATAAATTTAACGAAGTTCACGTCAACGAAATCAAAAGCGCTGCATTTTATTAATTATCAGCTCATTTCCAGATCAAAGACCGCAATATGAGAGCGCGCGGCATCAGCACTGGAGAGATAAGTTTGTCTTATACTTTTAATGAAGATGATTGTGTGTTGAGCGTCTGTGTCTTTCTTTCAGTTTCACTCGCGGCAGTTTGCGCGTCTGCTTGCTGAAGAAATACTCAGCTCATCCTTGTTGCATTAGCGCAGTCATATCTGACTAAAATGTCATATAGCCTATAACACTGTCTCACACGTTTATTATTTTTACATTTTGGGAGGAGTAAAATTCACATATGTGGCTTCAACAACCAGATGCATTTACACATGTCCAGTTTCATCTGGAATGCGGCCCAGACCACCTCCTGAAGTGTTTTGAGCGATCGGATTTATATTACAAAATGCATGAAGTGACCAGGTGTAAACAGCCCCTATATATTTTTTCATGTTATTTTTCATTAAAATGAAGTTGTCTAGTAGATTGTGTTTCACACACAAAAGAGTGGAACAGAAGTATAGAAACTCTACATTGATTAAAAAAAAAAAAACACTGCGCTAGGATCGGATCGGATCGGTATCGGCCGATACTCAGAATTTTCTGGATCGGATCGGATCGGATCTGAAAAAATGGTATCGTTGCATCCCTATTAATAACAGACGGAGAGAGACCAAACAGGTTGGAATCAAAACTCAATTGCAACTGAAATTAGAATTTCAAATTAGAAATGGTAGTTTCTAATTCAAATTTTATGATGTTATCATTTAAATTTGATAGGCTTGATTAGGATTAAATTAATCAATAAGGTATCCTTGAGGTAGGGACGTTCAGATCCTTATTAGCCAATGCTGGAATTAAAATTTCAGAGCAATGATTGATAGTTAAAGATCTAACTTAACGATGTTTGTCATTAATATTAGAAGAACACCTGTGATTACAATACTCCGTAAGTATTGAAGCAGGGTATTACAAGCTCTAATGAGTTGCATATGAAATTAACATTTCAGAGCATTATTAGCAGTCATGGATTAAAATCTTAATGATATTTTCATTAACATTACAAGCGATTACATTTCACTGATCAGCCAATAGTGTTGCCATATGGAAACAGGAACTGTAATTAATTATTAAATTGAATTAGAATTTTCAAATTCGTAATTAATTATAAAATTAAATTACAAATTCCACATCCCTAATTTCGTATCCCTAAGCCTGACCAATTACTAATTCCTTGTGTTATTCTAATCATTAGAACAAATTAATCCGTACCGTCTAACTTATAAAGGAAACTTTAAAATTTTCCCGGGCCAGACGATCAAACACTTTGATAGTTAATAATTAAGATCTTAATGTTATTGTTAAATTATCAGAGCACACATAATTATCTCAATCAGTCTATGTGGAATCGGGAAATGAAATTATTTTAATGAAATTAATTTAATTTCACATCTGGTATTAGTTATGGAATTAAAGTATCAATTTCGAATATTTCATAGCAATTCATCCAATGAGATTCTTAAAATCATGAGCGCAATTATAATTAAATTAATTATCTTCCTATCAAAGCAATGAGGCTAAGACCCATCGTTAATTTATGATAAACCCCAATAGTTATGAAACTAATATCTGCTAAATATAAAACAAAACAAAACAACCTAAACACAAATGCTTATTAGAACCACCTGTGAAATCGCTGGTCTCATTTCCTATGAAAATCACATTAATGGTTTATTTAAATTGGTATTGTTAAAGTCCTTTCACATGAGAAGTTATAGGTAGAATCAGTGAATGCCAAAGAGAGAATGAGTGAATTCAAAAGAGAGAAGGAACTGATGTAAACAGTTTAGTGTGAGTTAAAGTTCAGCTGTGAAGGGTTAAAATCGTATCAACACTTCAAAAACACACTGCAAACACACACGCATTCAAACCCACAGGCTACAAAATGCTGTGTGCTAATTGCTATGCTTCTAATACAACTAGCTTTGCCTAAGCTCCAATATGCTACTCATTGGCTTCAGTTAGCTAAGCTTGCTAGGCTGTTGTTTACAACAGCCTCAAAATGGCGCGGGAACGGAGCCTGCGCACTTCCTGAGTTACGCGTCACTATGGTGACGTCAGGGAACCTGTCACTTCCGATGCACAGATCCGGGTACTCAGTGAAACAATGTCTTTCACACTACCATCAAAAAGCAGCTATTTAGATTCTTTCTTTCGTATAGCGCTAACGATCTCAACTCGTTCAGAGAGAGATAAATTAATCTACAGATTAATTAATACAACAGTTTATTGAGGCCTCGGCGGACCTAACACTTGTCAGTCTATCTGACAGACAGAAACACACGTGGATTTTTCATCACACAATTCTCTTTGATCAAAATCAATAACTATTCTCCCCAGAATGCGTTTCGGCCACTCTTTCCGAGCGCCGCGTCCGATTTCACTCTTTTAGTGAAACAAAGATTGGCAGAGAAATACACAGGTAGCTAATCTGATATTCTCGCCGGGAGATTAAATAGCATATCCGGAAGTGGAAAACGCACAAACCAGATCACGCTATTAAGGCCTTATGGAAGAGAGAAATGAGGAAATTCGCTCATTTGTCTCTTTTGCGCTTTTAGAGTGACTTTTGTCTTACAAGACAATTCATATACTGCAGCTAATTTCTCAAACAACTAAGGTTGCACTTTAATTCATTCAAAACGCATTGCCATGCATACAGTACCACAAACACAAACAAACTCTGTCTCTCTGTATCTACACTATTTCTTCCGGTTAAAAACAGGCAAAATACAACAATATGTTTTTCTGATTATGAATATTCAAATCACATGATGCCCGCATGCTCCACCATAATATGTAATGATTTTACCCCTTTTACATTGTTTAATTTAGCTCTTTGGTTTAAGCTTTATTTTAGCTTTAGGGAATCTTAAAGTCTGATATTGATTTAGATTTAGATTTATTTATTATTGTCATTGCATATGCTTATACAACGAAATTATGTTGAAGCAATCTAATTAGCAGCATTAAGAATAATAAGAATACAAATTTTACATTTAACATTAAACACATTAACATTATAATACATTCAACCAATAATATAAATAAATACTCTAAAAATATAAAAGAATATAAAAAACACTAAAACACAAGCTACTGCACAGAGATCATTAATTTGTGCCCATAGTCCATTAGCCAAATTTAAGACACTCAAGGGTTCAAAGGGTCATTATTGCACAAAGTCCATTATTGCAATTAGTCCAGGTGTTACAGCTTTGTCTGCATGTGTGTGTATATGTTGTGTATGTTGTATGCATGTGTAAATGTGTCTATGTACATGTTTATAAAGGAACTGAGTGTTAGTGGTATTGGTGCAGGTTACTATAATTTCTGCAGCCTGTCCACAGCTCTGGGGAAGAAACTGTTCCGTAGCCTGTTAGTGTGTGTTCTTAAAGTTCTCAGTATACCTGAGGGGAGGGTGGTGAAAAAAGAGTTTCCGGGGTGTGAGGGGTCCTGCTGGATGTTTGTGGCCCTTGTGTGGAGACGGTTTGAGTGGATGTCACACAAGTTTGGAAGTGGGGAACCTACAATCCTTTCAGCTGTCTTCACAACCCGCTGCAAGCCTTTTTTATCCGCAGCAGTGCAACTGGAATACCACACAGTACAGCAATATGTTAGAACACTTTCTATTGTGCAGCGGTAGAAGCTGATCAACAGCTTCCGAGGAAGCTTATTGCGTCTCAGGGTCCTCAGAAAGAACAGTCACTGCTGAGCTCTCTTAATGATGCAGGTAGTGTTCAAACACCAGGTCAGGTCCTCAGTAATATGCACTCCCAAAAACTTAAAACTTGATACTCTCTCTACCTCTTCTCCATTAATACACAGACCATTGTGGGATGTTTTTTTGCTTCTCCTGAAATCTATTATGATTTCTTTTGGGTTTTTTTGTATTGAGAATGAGGTCATTGTCCTTGCACCAAGTAGTTAGTATCTGGACCTCCTCTCTGTATGCAGTTTCATTATTGCCGGTTATGAGTCCCACTATGGTTGTATCGTCTGCAAATTTAATGAGGATATTTGAATTGTGGGAGGAGGTGCAGTCGTATGTAAACAGAGAGTAGAGTGCTGAACTAAGAACACAGCCTTGGGGGACCCCAGTGCTGACAATAATGTCTTGAGAGCAGTGGTGGTCAAACCTGACATGCTGGGGTCTATTACTGAGGAAGCTTTCAATCCAGTGGCAGAGAGGGACTCCCAGACCCAGTGTTTGCAGTTTATTGACCAGTTTTATTGGATTGATGGTGTTGAATGCAGAACTGTAATTCACAAACAGCATCCTGACGTAGCTGTTGGGGTTTTCCAAGTGTGTAAGAGCTGCGTGCAGTGCAACTGAAATAGCGTCGTCTGTGGATCTGTTGATCCTATATGCAAACTGGTGTTTATCGAGGTCAGGAGGGATACATGCTTTGATGTGGGACAAAACCATTCTCTCAAAGCATTTCATAATCACTGGGGTGAGAGCGATTGGCCGGTAATCATTCATGCTAGTAATAGCAGAAGTTTTGGGTATAGGGATTATGGTAGCAGTTTTCAGACAGGTGGGGACAGTAGCCTGCCGTAACGACAGGTTGAAGATGTGTGTAAATACTACAGTGAGCTGATCAGCGCATGCCTTCAATACTCGTCCTGAAACTCCATCTGGTCCCGTTGCTTTATTGCAGTTAATGTTGGATAATACTCTCTTTACCTGATAATTCTGGAGAGTCAATGGCTGATCGCTCTCTGGAAAGCTGGTGTCTGCATCTGGGTCTGACCTCCTACTGGAGCTGGAGCTATCCTCAAAGCGGGCGAAGAATGTGTTTAGCTGATCAGGAAGGGAGGGGTCAGTGGAGGTGGGATGACTATTACTCTGCTTATAGTCAGTGATGTTCCTTACACCTTGCCACATGGCGCAGGGGTTATTTTCATTGAAGTTGTCCTCAATTCGTTGTTTATACTCCCGCTTGGCTTGTGTAATACCTCTGTGTAGGTTGGCCCTTGCCCTCCCATACTCCTCCCTGTCTCGTGATCTCAGTGCTGCATCCCGAACTCTGAGCAACTCCCGCACTCTGTTGTTAAACCAAGGTTTTTGATTGGGGTACACCTTGATTTGTTTTTCCAAGGTTACAATGTCTGTGCAAAAAATTATGTAAGACAGGACTGTAGAGGTGTAGAGCTCAAGGTCTGACTGGTCAAAGAGCTCCCACTTGGTATCCTCAAAACAGTCCTGCAGGGCTGAAGAAACCTCCTCAGTCCAGATCTGTACTGTCTTAATTTGTGGTTTTGTTCTACTGATAAGAGGTTTATAGGCTGGGGTCAAGAACAAAGACAGGTGATCCGACTGTCCAAGATGAGGTGAACGGTAAGTTTTATAAGCCCCAGGTACATTTGTGTAGACCTGGTCCAGTGTTTTATTTTTTCTTGTTTTAATGTCCACATTTTTATAAAATTATTATATTATATATTATATTGATATGATCAATTGATATTAATCAAATCGTCCAACTTATACCTTATCTAACAATCGTCCAGCGAGCTGTTAGATTTCAGTATGTCTGAGAAATTCTGTTTATTCTCGTGGCCACGATATAATAATACAGAATTATTTAAATAACCTTATGACAGTTATGAGCATAGGTAACGTAATCTGGGCAAAGTTTGATTTGAATATTTCACAACAGAACACCGAACACTTCTCTATAAATCAAACAAGAGTTTATTTGCTATCTTACTAAAATACATGAACTAAGCTAAATAAACATAAAACAAAATACATACATACACAAACATAGGCAATGAATTGTTGCAATTGAGAATGATTAAAATATAGCACTGTTCTGCTATTTCCACACGATTTTACCCGTGTCGATCATCAAGAGGAGAACTCTATTATCCTTACTTTAGAGATAGATACGACCAGTTCAGCCACTTTATAGAAATTTTGTTTGATACTTGCTTTTAAGTTGAAATGACGCTGTGTGGCTTGAAGGAATTCCGCGCGTCGTTGCGTGACGTCACTCTGGGGATGTCCTTCTGTTGTTGCTTGGTTGGCTCTGGGGTTGTTTTACGCTCTTGAGTTCCTTTCGCGTAGCTTCAGACTTTCAAGGGTTTCTTCAGAGATTTGACTGTGTTGGTTCAATGTTCAAACTCGGCCTAGATGTTAAAGGCTAGAGCTCGTTTGGAGTAGCTCCAAGTTTCAAAGAAACGCGCGATTTCGAGCAGAGAGCAGAGCAGAGAGAGCTGGGAGTCAGTATTTTAGACCATGGTTTTCGGTCCCTCCCACTCGATGCTCTTCTAATGAAATAGTTCCTGGGGGCGGAGCCCCACCCACATGGATCAATCTCCCGTGCGTAAATTTATCTGCTTAGTTATTTTGTCACATGAAGAAAATATCCTGGCAGATTTCTATATGTGTTATAATCATACAGTAGGATCAGAAGAGTCAACTTTCACTTACACCAACTTGTTGTTTGTGAAATCAGCTATTATTCAAGACCAAACAACAGGTATTTGACATACACAAAGTGCCCATATTACTTTTTACCTACTACACGGGTTAAGGCATAGATTAAACTATGCTAAATTCTAAATAATCACACCATGCATATGAATTCAACACAGGAAAAAGTTATGTCACAGATTGAGAAGATATCATTGGTTACAATAACACAGAAAGCTTAATTTAATTTCATAAACTACAACCAGCAATATATATTTATTGTCTGTATCTATAATATATATATATCTTGCTTCTAATAGCAGCAATGATTATTATTAATTGTCTTTTTGGAACACTTAAGAAAAGTTTTGAGTCTTGTTCTGTTCAAAGCGGTGAAACGGGAGGTGTTTCCTTTTGGAATGTGAGAGAAACGGGAGGTCAGGAAAGTCAGCTGTCCAGGTCATGAGAATGTCACGTTTGTGGAGATCTGGTCTTTCTTAGCTGGAACGTCTGTCGTAAAAGCGTCTTTTCTTGTTGATAAAAATCATTGAATTATGTGTTAACGATCAGGGGATCCATGACGTTTGTTGTTGGACCATAAGCAGATGTTTCATCCTGTTTCGGTCGAGTTATGGTTAAGTGATAAGAACCAAGTGAAGTCCTGTTTTAAACCACATTCAAGATGCTCTCCTCCAACTTCTTGTTTTAACAACGTCTCTTGAGATAAGGAGGTTTTATGGCAGGAAATCGGAACTCAGGGATGGGCTCGCCATTATGTTCAGGTGTGTGTGCGTTCTACCTTCCCCCAAGGTCTTACACATGTCAAAGTTACTTAAATATTTCTGTATTATTATATCGTGGCCACAAAAATAAACAGAATTTCTCAGATATACTGAAACTTAAAGACTCGCTGGACGATTGTTAAATAAGGTATAAGTTGGACGTTTTGATTAATATCAATTGATCATACTAATTTTGAATCTTAAGAATCTATTCCCTAAAAGCTGAAATTCAAAATAAAAGCTTAAACCAAGGAGCTAATCTTTTACAGCATCTAAACCAACAACATGTTTATTAGATCCTGTACTCACTAAACTACTGAAAGAGTTGTTACCTGTAGCAGAAGAACTGCTTCTCAATATTATTAACTCATCGTTATCTTTAGGTCACGAATGATCCCTGATCGACACATGGTGCGTTTCATCTGTAACATCTTGGCAAACCGCTCCTTTGTCCTTAAGACTAGCAGTGACCAGACTAGCAGACCTCGCTGACTTCTAAATGGTGTCCCCCAAGGTTCGGTGCTATCACCCATGCTCTTCAACCTTTACATCAGTGATCTTCCCCAAACGATATCCAGAAAGTACGGCTATGCGGACGATCTTGCACTCCTTTACTCCGACAGAGTCTGGTCTAAATTAAAGAACACACTAAGAGCAGACATGACCCAGCTGGCAACCTATCTGAGGTCCTGGCGGCTTAAGTTGAGCAAAGCAAAAACAACTGTCACAGCCTTCCACTTGAACACCAAGGAAGCTAAGCATCAACTTAGCATCAATCTTGATGGCACACCACTCCCTTACAGCGCTACACCAACCTATCTTGGCGTGAAACTGGACAGACAACTTACGTATAAAGAACATCTTAAGGCACTATGTGCAAAGGTGTCTGCTAGAAACAACCTGCTACGCCGCCTGGCCGGATCATCATGGGGCACCAGTACTTCCACGTTACGAACCAGCGCATTAGCACTGGTCTACAGCGCTGCGGAATATGCATCCCCTGCATGGTGCAGGTGCTCCCATGTAAAGAAATTGGATGTAACACTGAACGACACCATGAGGCTTATTACGGGATGCCTTCGCCCAACACCAACTGAATTCCTCTCAGTGCTCTCAGGCATTGCCCCAGCACCTCTTCGCAGAGAACACCACACTCATACTCTTGTCACCAAGGCCTTAACATCTTCAAGCCATCTGCTCCATGATTTAGTGGAGCAGTCGAATCTTCTGGGTCAGCAACGCTTGAAGTCACGTCATCCCTTCTCCCGACATGCAGCTAGGCTTGTGAATTCACAGTTTGACATCTGTGAATCATGGATTACCGATTGGCAACAGGTGTCTCGACCTGCACATCTGAACATAGCCCCTAACATAGCCCTACCACCTGGCGCTGAGCTACCAAGGAAAGAATGTGTGTCCTTGAATCGTCTGCGAACTGGTGTTGGTCGCTTTGGTGCATTCATGTACCGCTGGGGACTGCGGCAGTCAGCTGCCTGCCAATGCGGTGCTCTAGAGCAGACCGCCCAACACCTGATGGATGAGTGCCTCAATTTCTGTTCACCTGTGGACTTGAACCTTTGTCATCCTGGGCCCTCCACAAGGGAGTGGTTACGGCTACTAGGGGATATTATATAATGCTGTCTCATACGACAAGAAGAAGAGGTCACGTCCCAAAACCATTCAAGCTGGCAGTTATTAAGCCTCTTATTAAGAAACCACAACTAGATCATAGTGAACTGGCAAATTACAGACCCATTTCAAATCTTCCGTTTATGTCTAAAATTTTAGAAAAAGTTGTGTCTACTCAATTGTGCTCCTTCTTGCAAAAAAATGATCTCTATGAAGAATTTCAGTCAGGTTTCAGGCCTCACCATAGCACAGAAACTGCACTTGTTAAAATTACAAATGACTTGCTTCTTGCGTCGGACCAAGGCTGCATCTCACTGCTAGTTTTACTTGATCTTAGTGCTGCGTTCGACACTATAGACCATGACATACTCATAGATCGATTACAAAACTATATGGGTATTCAAGGACAGGCTTTAAGATGGTTTAGATCCTACCTGTCCGATCGCTACCACTTTGTTTATTTAAATGGGGAGTCATCTCAATTATCACCAGTAAAGTATGGAGTACCACAAGGATCTGTCCTAGGTCCTCTGCTATTTTCAATATACATGTTGCCCCTTGGTGATATTATTAGAAAATACGGGATTAGTTTTCATTGTTATGCTGATGAAACTCAACTATATATCTCAACAAGACCAGGGGCCTGTACTATGAAGCCGGTTTAGCTGGTTAGCCAGGTAAGTTTCAGTTTAGTTTGCATCAATCCTGGGTTTTAGGTACCAAGAAAGTGGCTTGGCTTTTAGCTGCGTTCATTGCTATAGTAACTTACACTGCACAGCTAACCTGCTCCGGGGCAGGTTATGTTCTGAGTTAGAGATCTCAAACTGAAATTGGACCAATCAGATGTGAGCAAAGTGACACAAGTCTGACACAAAAAAGTCACTCCCCCAGTCTCTCTTCCTACAAATGAAAGGTCACTATGAAGTACCTTTAAAAAAAAAATTCCAACAAAATTGTCTGGCTTTAATGATAATTACAATTTGCATATGGTTTATATAATTATAATATGATTTATATTATTATTACTCCATTACACACAAGCACTTTTAGTTTAACAATTAATATAAAGCATTTGTTTTAAATTAATATTAATATATACAGATCATATGTAATATAAATAAGTGGTAGAATCAATAGATAACACTTTAAAAATGGCTACATGTGACCTTACATGTTTGAGTCTCTATCACTATATATTATCAACTATATAAACAAACTTCACAAGTTTCACTTGTGACTGCACTGATAGAGCAAGATAATTTCCTTTATTTGTCCTCTTTCATGGACAAGTACTTCAGTGGAAATGTGTTTAAATTCCTCATATTCTTTAATCTCTTAACCTTTAACAAAATAGTTTTGAATCTCGCTGGCTCTCTCGCGAGAAGTGAGTCACACTTGCTCTGTGTTGTGAATGGCTGTTCGCCGCTGATGTCACACATTCATGTGCACGCGCTCCATTAACTCAGGATCAAGCCTGAGTTGACAGAGAAAGTTGATGATCAGCTTCATGGTACCAACAAAGCCAGATTGGAGTGGTTTGGTTTTGTCAACTCAAAACTTATCCTATAACTCTGAATTTGTTAATCTACCATCATGGTACAGGCCCCTGATGAAACTTCTAAACTATCTAAGCTAATAGATTGTGTTAAAAATGTAAAAGATTGGATGACCAATTATTTCCTCCTATTAAATTCAGATAAGACAGAGATTTTACTTATTGGACCAAAAAACAGTACACAGAATCTCTTGGATTACAATTTGCAACTAGACGGATGTACTGTTACGTCCTCTAAAGTAAAAAATCTGGGTGTTATATTAGAAAGCAACTTGTCCTTCGAAAATCATATTTCCCATGTTACAAAAACAGCATTCTTTCATCTTAGAAACATTGCCAAGCTTCGAAACATGCTACCTGTTTCTGATGCAGAAAAGCTAGTTCATGCATTCATGACCTCTAGACTGGACTATTGTAATGCACTGCTAGGTGGTTGTCCTGCATCTTCAATAAACAAGCTACAGATAGTCCAAAATGCAGCGGCTAGAGTCCTTACCAGGTCAAGAAAATATGATCATATTACCCCAATTTTACAGTCTCTGCACTGGCTACCTATTAAGTTCCATATCAGTTACAAAATATTATTACTTGCCTATAAGGCCCTAAACGGTTTAGCTCCTGCGTACCTAACTAGTATTCTACCACGCTACAATCCAACTCCATAGGGTCGCAAAACTCTGGACTTTTGGTAGTACCTAGTAGGGCTGAACGATTTTGGAAAATAATCTAATTGCGATTTTTTTTACCAATATTGCGATTGCGATTTAATATGCAATTTTTTTTTTAAAGCTCTTTATATTCTGTATTATTCAACAAAGACAAGCAATAAATCATTGTATAGTATGCAGTGTTGGCCACGTTACTTTAAAAAAGTAATTAGTTATATTACTAGTTACTTCTCACAAATAGTAACTGAGTTACATCATTATAAAATAAACTAATTACCAGGGAAAGTAACTGTTACTTTTTTTTTTTTAAATGTTCAAATATGTCAAATAACTTGGATGTCCCCAATATTAAATGTTAACTGAATGAAATGGACACTAAATAGAATACATTATTATTATAAAACATTGTACAGTAATCTACACTATTTTAATATTTCTGTGGGACAATGTGAGAGACACCTATCAAATTCAATTGATTATTATAAATATTATCAACCCTCTATAGACACCTTGGCAATAGAATCTGCATTGGCTTGTCATTTTTTATAGTATATCATATAATTAATATTGGCCTGGTGAGTAAACAAAAAAAATGACAAGCCAATGGAGATTATATTGCCAAGGTGTCCATAGAGGGATGATGATATTTACAATAATCAATTGAATGATTTTCAATTATATATAATTATATATATATAAAGCTTATGTTTGTAAAATGGCAGTTTTTTTTAAAATATCTCACTTAGCATCAGTCAGTCAAAACATTATAATATGATATTATGATAATTTAGCATTAAATTTGAGCAGTATATGATGATATAACTTTAGTAATTAGAATAACCATGTATGAATGTATTTGTCATGTTGACTGAACTTAGGACTGGTGGTGGTGCTTAAGATATTGTTTGTCATTTAGTGTTTCTATAAAAAAAGGAAAAAGAAAACTACAAATAATACTGATAAGATAACAAAACTGCAACGAATTCTACTACTAATAACAATATAAAACGCACTAAGGATTATTGAGCTGCTGGGTTCATGAATATTAATCAGGTTGTCTGCGTTCGCTCGAACTGATTCGCTGAAATCAAAACAGGGACGATGATAGGTGTTACGGAACTGCCAGACACAAAGGTAAGTGTAGAAGAGGTAGAGTTTATTACAGGATTAGGTGAGACAACAGTGGTGAGAGTCCTTGCGTGAGGTAAGTGGCTTTCTAGATGAATAGTGGATAGTGCGCTGGGATTCTGATTGTGCCTCTGTCTCCTGGCAGGTTCGTGGCGGACAGGAATCCTGGAAAGCCCGTGAGTCTCTAGAGTACAACGCTGTACAGGTATCTGGCAGTGAGAGGTAAGACAGGTGGTAAGTATAAACAGGTAAGGTTTTCAGGTAAGTATACTCAGCTAGCATATGCTGTAGAGTAGCGGTCCTTGAAATATCCACAAGACTCAATGTCATGGCAGCTTTGTGACTTTAAGATCAGACAGTGGTGCAGGATGAGGAGTGAGCTTATATCCCGGTGCTAATGACTGTGGTGATGAGGAGCAGGTGTGCATGATCATTAATCAGGTGCAGGTGAAGGTGATCAGTGATGGAGGAATACGGGCCATTCTGTGACAGTACCTCCCCCTCCCGGACGGCGCGTCCCGCGACGTAATAACAAAACCTGGGAGGGGGGGTGGGCGCCCTGGATGTCGGTGGAAGACATGGACACAGGGAAGGCATCCAGGGCGGAACCGGAGATTCAGGAAGCTATGGCGGGACAGGAGGTTCAGGAGGCCATGGCGGATCCGGGGCTTCGGGAGGCCATGGCGGATCCGGGGCTTCGGGAGGCCATGGCGGAACTGGAGGCTCGGGAGACCATGGCCTATTTCTTTTGGGCGGCCATGGTGGGTCAGGGATCTCCGTGGCCTTGGCTCTGGGCCCGGCCACCCAGGCTGAGGATATATAGCCCCCCCCCAAAATTTTCTTGGGGAAGCTCTCTGGTGGGCATTCTGGATGAGCGGGCTCTTGAGGAGGCTCTGGAGGAGCGAGTTCTTGGAGGTGCTCTGGAGGCGCAGGCACTAGGGGGCGCTCTGGAGGCGCAGGCCCTAGGGGGCGCTCTGGAGGCGCAGGCCCTAGGGGGCGCTCTGGAGGCGCGGATTCAGGACGGCTGGACGGAACCAGCGGGAATTCAGGACGGCTGGGCGGAACCAGCGGGACTTCAGGATGGCTGGGCGGAACCAGCGGGACTTCAGGACGGCTCTTGCGTGGAGCAGCCACTGGAGGGCACATGCGAGGAACAGCCTCTGGAGGGCACATGCGTGGAGCTGCCACTGGAGGGCACATGCGTGGAGCTGCCACAGGAGGGCACTGGCGTGGAGCAGCCACTGGAGGGCACTTGCGTGGGGCAGCCACTGGAGGGCACTTGCGTGGGGCAGCCACTGGAGGGCACTTGCGAGGAGCAGCCACTGGAGGGCACATGCGTGGAGCAGCCACTGGAGGGCACATGCGTGGAGCAGCCACTGGAGGGCACATGCGTGGAGCAGCCACTGGAGGGCGCTGACGAGGAGCGAGCTCAGGAGAGCTGGACGGAACCAGCAGGGGCTCAGGAGAGCTGGACGGGACCAGCAGGGGCTCAGGAGAGCTGGACGGGACCAGCAGGGGCTCAGGAGAGCTGGACGGAACCAGCAGGGGCTCAGGAGAGCTCTTCGCCGTGGCCGGCGGCATCATCGTCACCGCGAGTGGCGGAACCATCATCGCCATCTCAGGCGGCGGAACTATCGTCGCCGTGACCGGCGGAACCATCATCGTCGCTTCGAGCGGAACTCCGACTCGGGATCGGAGACTGTCCAGAAACTTGGAGACAGTCTCCTGCCAGGTGAGGTTGGAAGTGTCTGGGAGCTTCAAGGGGTGATGGGCTGTGATCCCGAGCCGGAACAAGATCTTGAGGGCTCGATCCTCTAACGAGCTGAAGAGGGCGAATGGCACGAACTCTTGCACAAAGTCCAGCGGGTCGTGGATTGCATAAGCCCAATTAATAAATGAAGCCGCCTCCATATCGGTGTGGTCCGCTTACGTCTACGGTCTGGTCTTCTGTTATGGGTCTGATCTTCTGTTATAGGTCTGATCTTCTGTTACGGAACTGCCAGACACAAAGGTAAGTGTAGAAGAGGTAGAGTTTATTACAGGATTAGGTGAGACAACAGTGGTGAGAGTCCTTGCGTGAGGTAAGTGGCTTTCTAGCTGAATAGTGGATAGTGCGCTGGGATTCTGATTGTGCCTCTGTCTCCTGGCAGGTTCGTGGCGGACAGGAATCCTGGAAAGCCCGTGAGTCTCTAGAGTACAACGCTGTACAGGTATCTGGCAGTGAGAGGTAAGACAGGTGGTTAGTATAAACAGGTAAGTTTTTCAGGTAAGTATACTCAGCTAGCATATGCTGTAGAGTAGCGGTCCTTGAAATATCCACAAGACTCAATGTCATGGCAGCTTTGTGACTTTAAGATCAGACAGTGGTGCAGGATGAGGAGTGAGCTTATATCCCGGTGCTAATGACTGTGGTGATGAGGAGCAAGTGTGCATGATCATTAATCAGGTGCAGGTGAAGGTGATCAGTGATGGAGGAATACGGGCCATTCTGTGACAATAGGTGAGCGCCGGCCAATGAGATTGCCGTTTATGCATTAGCTCCGCCCACTAGCGGAGAACCCGGTAGTTCTTAAAAGCTGAAGAATTTCAAAGGAACTCCTTTTTTTTTACAGGAAAATACAACAAAGGATATCGTTTACATGTAGCGCGTCAATTCTGCATGTTATGTAAGACCCGCGGACATGAAAATAACCCGCGGCAAACTGCGGACTTGGCAACATAGCGTGCCAACTTGATGCTTCCTCTGAAGACTGCTTAGATGTGTTTGACTTGAAGCAGCACTGCTGGACCGATCGCTGTGTGTGTCATCAAAGTACTGCGAGAGCTATAAGAGAGAGGACGTCTCCTTATGCTTTATCTCGCCGTACTTTGATGTCATGCGATCGATCTTCAAGTCGAACACACCGCTTTACTCCTACTCTCGCGTGTCACGTGACAGTGTAATCGCAGCATCTGCGGTTGAAGAATCGCGTTTTCTTGCAATTAATCGTTCAGCCCTAGTACCTAGTATAGCAAAGTCCACTAAAGGAAGTAGAGCTTTTTCACATTTGGTTCCCAAACTCTGGAATAGCCTTCCTGATAACGTTCGGGGTTCAGACACACTCTCTCTGTTTAAATCTAGATTAAAGACACATCTCTTTAGCCAAGCATTCACATAATGCATCTTATAATCTTGTACTGCAGTTATATCTGACAGACATGTTCACAAGTCTCTGAGGTCCAAGTCCAAGTCAAGTCTCAAGTCTTTGAGGTCAAGTCTAAGTCTAGTCTCAAGTCTTTAAAGCGGAGTCCAAGTCAAGTCTTAAGTCTTTGAGGTGGAGTCCAAGTCACGTCTCAAGTCTTTGTTCTATTTATTAGCAACAGTTATTGAGGCTAGTTATTGAGGCTAAATCAGTTTTGAAATACTGATTTCACGATATTATTTTCTCAACAAAAAAAACTTTAACAAAATTTAAGACAAAGAAATGAAAAGGTGTCCATTTATTAATTGTCAGATAAAATGCTGCACATTTCTTTGTAAAATTGAAATATGTCAAACAACAAAACAATTTTTTTAAATAAACCCCAATTAATCAAATGAATTACACAAATTAAATAAATCTCATATAAACAAACTAAGGCTTTGTCTGTGCTCTTTTTCAATTTAAAATTAGAGGCAACCACTGTATTTTAAACAACACAATCCAAACAAAGAGGCTGCTGCATACATGCAGCATGAGCAGTTTTTCATCTAAATTGGATTGTATAATTTCGAAATTTGAAGCAAAAACAAAATGGTCTGACTTTAGTTTTGTGAAACTATTCTACACAAATCATCTCTACGAAACAAACCAGCAGACAGGCTGAATTAATGCAGATTCACTCTCTGCCAGCAGGTGGTGCTTGAACATCAATTAAACATAGTTTCCTTGGTTGCCGCTGTAAACAAAGCAGCGCTGCGGTTATGAACACTACTTTAATATGCATTATATGGAGGCAAGATGAAAAGAAAATACCATTTAAACTTTTTTTAAGACAGCCAGTTTCCCTCAGAGACATTCATATAAACTCCTATACCAAATGACTTGTCTCACAAGTCACGAGTCCAAGTCAAGTCTCGAGTCAGCTGTTCACGAGTCCAAGTCAAGTCCCAAGTCTTTATTTATGCGACTTAAGTGCGACTTGAGTCCAAGTCGCAGACTCAAGTTTCCATCCCTGATATCTGATCAAATGTACATTATTATTCTTTAGCTTGGGTTGAACAAATCATTTTTGCTTGGATGGAACAGCAGCTACGCTAATTATGTCTCTATTTGTTTCTCTGTTTCTGCCACGGGTAACTAGGAATTACTGAAGCGTCAGTCTGGATCCAACCCTTAAATGATCTGAGATGACAAAACACCTGAGAAGAGATGATGCCAACCCCTCAGAGGATGCCAACCCTCAGACAACATAAAGAATTACCAAATTTTGCCAATTACCATAAATTAAATATATTAAGTTCCTACAATATATAAATATATTGTGGAAACTTAATTTCCTGTAAAGCTGCTTTGCAACGATTTGCATCGTAAAAAGCGCTATACAAATAAACTTGAATTTAATTGAATAGAAAGGAAAACCGTCAGAGTGTGGTCTGTGACAGCTGAACTAACATTGAAAGACTGCTTTACTTGTACTGACTGGGATGTATTCAGAAGAGCAGCAATACAACTGGACTCCAGTCAATATTGATGAATATGCATCAACTGTTACAGTGTATATCAGCTCATGCATAGACAATATCATACCACAGAAGACCATTTGCACATATCCAAATCAGAAACCATGGGTTACTGCACAGGAACATTACAGTCTACATGCTCGCTCTATGGCTTTTAAATCTGGGGACTCTGAAGCCTACAAAATGTCAAGATATGATGTTCGCAAAAACATTAAATCTGCCAAAGCATCCTAAAGTCAAAGACTAGAAACTTACTATGCTGCACATGACTCAAGGACAATGTGGCAAAGCCTAGCACGCATCACAGACTAAGGCTGCATGATACATCGTTTCTGCATCGATATCGCGATGTGCGCAACCGCGATAGTCACATCGCAGGATGTGCGAGGTTTAGTATAGCCTACTGATCATTATATTTTGTTTTCACGACAGCTGTGTCGTGATGCCCTGCGCCGCAACAGCTAGAGGCTGTCTACACTGGAAGCTGAAAAAAAGCGACCGTTGCAAATCATGTGAACTTTGTGTCAGTATGTCATAAAAAGAACTAGGGATTTATTCTCGGGGATTTGTCGTGCGCGCAACATCCACAAGACAGCATCACTGATTATAATGGGTTCTATTGTAGGCTATTTTGTCACGTCGCTCACGTCCAGTGTAGACACGGTGAGAGCCACGCAGATGCACGTGAACACTGAATTCCGTTAATTTCCGCGTCTATTTGTGTCTGAAATGACACATATATGTGAAACTGTCAAAATGCATGTCTCTGCAAGTATCCTTGTAAACACGGTTGCTTATGGCTTAGGTGAAGGTAAACAATTGGGAAAGTAAATGGACGGTATATTGGTTCACAGCAGTTTAATGTTCCTGAAGCCACACCAAGCCGACGGTCGGCCGTCGGGCCGTTTTTGTTCGTTTTCTCAGTGTGTTCCGCACCGTCGGATGAAGTTTGTCGTCGTCTGCTTTTTTTCGTCTGATTCGACATGTTGAATCGGCGTCGGAGCTCATCAGTCAATCTGATCATTCTGATTGGCTATTCAGCTGGCGAACCAGTGCACGGGAAAAGCGCAGAACAGACATGTTACTTGGCAGTCCGTCAGGTGTCGAGCTTCGGCTTGGTATGTCAGGGCAACTTTGGACCCAGACACTGCTGACGTGAGCCGACCCCGTAGTCTGCTTTCATCGCCACTAGTTCGTTGGCCTCAGCTTGGTGTGTACCGGGCTTGAGGCTTTCTGTGTCATGAATGTTAATCAAACAACAAAACACAGAGAGAAAAATCACTTTTGTAGCTTTAAAAGCTTTAACGTCTGGTTGTGTTCGGGTCAAATTGAACCGCAGAAGATTTTATTTTTCCCGAAAATACTAGTTAAGGTTATCGCATTGGACTCAAACTTACTGACTTTGTTCACACAGGGTATAAATACTTCTCAGAAATTTCTTTAGAATTTTCGTAATTTTTTGTGGGTTTTATTTCACCTAGTCACACTTGTGGTGTTCCCAGTCAAAAATGACCGGACTCCAAACAATTGCTTATAAATCTTTCATTATGCTATATTATCATCAAATGTTGGATTCATTCTTTTTGTCAACTTGTTTTCTTAAATTTAGGACTGGTTTTGTGTTTCTATTTGCATCTGATTAATCGTAGGCCTCATTTATATGAAAGTAGGCACTTCATTTTTTGAGTGAAAAAAGCATTTTTATGAATAATTTTCACAATATGAGATAAAAAATTATGAAAATTTGCACTGTTTCTCACACTAGTGTGCTTTAATGTTTATTCAGGAATTTTGCTTTTAAAAGCTTTTATTTTGTACAAAATTGCAAAAAAGTCACACTTGTGGTGTTCCCGGTCAGAAATGACCGGACTCCAAACAATTGCTTATAAATCTCTCATTTTGCTATATTATCACCAAATATTGGATTCATTCTTTTTGTCAACTTGTTTTCTTTCATTTAGGACTGGCTTTGTGTTTCTATTTGCATCTGATTAATCGTAGGCCTCATTTAACTGAAAGTATGCACCTCATTTTTTGAGTGAAAAAAGCTTTTATTATGAATAATTTTCACAATATGAGATAAAAATTATGAAAATTTGCACTGTTTATCACACTAAATGCTTTTACTAGTGTGCTTTAATGTGTAATCAGGAAGTTTGCTTTTAAATGCTTTTATTTTGCACAAAATTGCAAGTCACACTTGTCAAAAATGGCCGGCCATTGAAAGTGAATGGGGAAGATCACAAAAAAAAAACAGCACCAGTACTCTGTGAGAACACGAAAGCCTCAAAACCTATTGTCATAAAGTTTTGTCTAGAATATGTGATGAAAGAAAAGATTGTTTTGAAGTCAATGCAGGCTAAAGACAAGGCAGTTTGAGCGTGTGTGTGTGAAAGAGAGAGAGAGTTATCATAAAAGCATACTGCACACAGTTCAGGGTAGGATGAAATAGGTGTAATACTCACAATAGTTTGTATGCATGGATGTGTGTGTGTGTGATAGTGTGAGTATACATGCATCCACACATGCACAGGTCCAAGGCCTTTATGTTTGCAAGCACAACATGCTCCTGAACATTAGTTGTTTCTCATACTTTCATTCTTCCCCATTCACTTTCAATGGCCGGCCATTTTTGACAAGTGTGACTTTGTGCAATTTTGTACAAAATTAAAGCATTTAAATGAACCTAGATGAGCCCCAGAGACAGACCTCCAGTGAGGACCCCGTCACCTAGACAGCCATCAGGAAAAGACTTCGGGAACCAGTTGAGCCCTCCAATCTGACTTTGCAGCAGTTGGAATTGAACTGCTGTGTCGTCTGGCCAGAGGAGAAATGGCCCCCCGACTGAGCCTGGTTTCTCCCAAGGTTTTTTTCTCCATTCTGTCACCAATGGAGTTTTGGTTCCTTGCCGCTGTCGCCTCTGGCTTGCTTAGTTGGGGACACTTCATTTCCAGCAATATCGTCAACTTGATTGAACAGAAACTTTTTGAACTGAACTGAGCTGGATGATGCCATCACTGAATTCAATAATGAAATGCCTTTAACTGAAAATTGAGTGTTTAATCTGGTCATTTTACATTATTGACACTATTTTCCCATTTTGATATTGTGCAGTTGCTTTGTCACAATTTGTATTGTTAAAAGCGCTATATAAATAAAGGTGACTTGACTTGACTTAAAAGCAAACTTCCTGATTAAACATTAAAGCACACTAGTGTGAGAAACAGTACAAATTTTCATAATTTTTTATCTCATATTGTGAAAATTATTAATAAACAAATGCTTTTTTCACTCAAAAAATGAGGTACCAACTCTCAGATAAATGAGGCCTACGATTAACCAGATGCACATAGAAACACAAAACTAGTTCTAAATAAAGGAAAACAAGTTGACAAAAAGAATGAATCCAATATTTGGTGATAATAGGGTAAACATACTTTATTTATTATCCTACTTGATGTCTTAACCAACTGATGTGTTTGTTACTATATACCTCCTATAATTTCAAGTCAATCAGATCATTGCACACTGAGATATGGGTCTCCATGTGTCCACACTGTCTGGCGGCCATTTTGAAAGCTGTCTAAAAACTTTCACCAAAAGAGGAGCCCCTTAAATGTGCTTTTTTTTTTTTTAGATGTTTAAGCCTTTATTTTGGGTAAGTTTCAGTACTTATTGTAAAATTAAGAGATTAATGTTCAAACCTTTGCATATTATAACCTGGAACATGGATGTGGGAAATAATTACATTAGATCCAAAAGATAGTTTTAGCAACATAGCGCAGATGCTATAGAACACAGTTAGCTGACTAGCTGTATAAAATTGTGTGCTACGCTAACATATTACTTCACAGGCATTATTGGCTTGTACTTTTACATCCATAATATTATAAATTGACAGTTTATTGCTGGTCTGTCATTTTACAGTGCTGTAATTTTTAAAGATTTAATTTTATTTTAAGGTGAGCTTAAAGGGTACACTACTATGAAAATCACACAGCTTCAGTGTGACATCAATAAGAAAAAGTATAATTTCATAGATATTGTTAATAAAAGTTGTTCATATTAATATATGTATGAACTTAATACATGACTATTTATTTAGCAAAAATCCTGTCATTTTAATAAATATTACATGAAATTTTGTTGCTGCTCCCATTAAGCTCAGTGTGCTTTCTTTAAGCTTTTCCACATTGAACGTCTATGTAAATACTTCATAAACAAACTTTACATATTAACTGATGGTTGTCACTTTAAGTTAAGTTAATTGATTTTCTATGGATTCTGTCAACTCAAATATGCAGACTGGCTCTGATCTTTGGCAACTAGCATCAACTTTTCCATACTGTAAATTTGGAAAATTGGGGCAAAAATCATGTAGTGTATTCAAGTATTAAGAGACTTTAGATAAGTTAACAACCATTTAAAAAGAGGTTTCATGATGAGGCTAGTTTCTGTGTTCATCCATGAATTAAATGTTTTATTGGTTTGTTTTATTTGATTTTTGAATATGTGTTATTTAGCTGAACGTGGACTAATATAGATGTTGCAATGTGCTTAGATGACACTTCACTATGAATATATAACTGATCGACTTGAATGCCTTGTTGCTTGATTTTAGTGTTGTTTTTTTTTGTGATTGACTTTGTACCTTCAAAAATATATATTTTTACAATTATTCTTTAAAAATGTTCCTTAAAATAAGCAAGACTTTTTAATAAAATATGATGTGAGCTTAATGGGAACAGGGGTGTGCTTAAAGTACATATTGCAGGTTATTTTTTTTTCCAAATGAATATATAGCCTTGTATAAAAATACCATATGAAACGTTAATGCAGGATTTAACATGTTTTTACAAGACATGAGGGCACAAATTTAGTAGAAAAAGTGACAGTTTCCTTGACTGTTCTCGAAAACCTTTTTTTTTTTTTATGTTTATTACGTCATAATAAGTCGTTTGCCGCGCTCTGCTTTGGCTCAGTGCAGAGTAGGTTGGTATAGGCCTATTTCACAACGTGACATCGGAAGTAGGGAAAACCCTTTTCCGGTCCGGTGAATGCGCTTATTGCGCTAACAGAACAGTGGATAAAATTGAAAGTAATCAGTCCTGTATTGCGCCCTTGTGTTCAGACATGAAAAAGAAGCAACTGTTTATCGTTTTACAACTTTTCCAATGACAAAATTTACGCAAGACACTAATGGCAGCTGAAGATGAAATGGAGCGCTGCTGGTGAGAAGCACGATTACGAGAGCCACCTTTCCCGGTGAGTATAACGTTCTTAATGGACTGTAAAACAGTAGATGATTGAAACTATACAGTGACTATAAAATTTCACAATATATTTAAAATAGATTATGCTTATATATTGCCTTATAAACGTAAGGTAGGCTACCTGGTAGCAGTTACGCTAACAGTGGAACATTTTAGTAAGGGGAATGCATTTTCATTATTTGCATGGTCTTCTGCGTGGTTCTGACCAATACAATTTTAAACCCATCTCTGACTGGTATTTATTTTATTTTTTTCTTGTGTCTGCCCCTCTTTATATTACTCTCTGTGGCTAAGCTCAGTGGTTCCTAACTAAATGCATAGATCCACTTCTAACTGTGATGTTCTAACTGTTCAATATCTGCATAAACCTGTAATAGTGATTCACCAAGTTAAATTTAGTCTTATGATTACTTCAATCATGAGATTATTATTTTTAGACTGACTGTCTAGACTTGTCATATGCTTTTGACACATTCCAATGTTAACTCAAAACACAAGAATGAATGTTAAACCTGGAAAGGAAGAAATATTTGTCGTGATTAAGTACGATTAAGTTATTTAAAAATAATTAATATTAAAATTCCTTCACAACATGTTTAGCACAAACTATCAATATGTTTTATTACTTTATTCTCTTTAATTAGGTGCTCTTCATGAGGCTTTGGAAAAAAATCAAGGAGCTGGAAGAACTGGTGTGAAGCCTCAACATCTCTTAAGCTTTGCTGGATAGCCAGTTAGTAACATCATCTTCATCTACATACCTGCTGTAACATCCTCCTCATCATCCAGTTATATCCTCCTCCTCCTCTTTATTTCCCAGCAACATCAACCACATTTTCTTAACACTCAGTAACATCAGACAACTCCTAAACTTGCTACACAAACAAGAGCAGATAGGCTAAGGGTGACTGCAACTTCTCTAAAAGGCACTATTTCATAAGAGAATCCCCATGCTATATGCCAGTGACCATCAGCAGACCCTGGACATGCCAGTGGTAGGTGTGTATTATTATTTTATTTTTTTCGCTTGGCCCCCTAACAAACACAATTTGTGATGCCTATGCCTATCCAATGGCTTTCACATTAGGGCACTTCTACCAGGCCATAGGGAGGTTTTCCATCTGGACTGGCACCAAAGTGTGAAGCATCGGGGTGGATGAAGACACCACAAGGAAGAACATTAACATCAAAGTTCTCAGCATTGCAGTGAAGAACCTCTGCTGAGCTGCTTTTTCGAACTTGCGTGCAGATGTCATGACAAAAAATTTATCTCTTGCACTACATTGTAATATGATTTGCACATCACGCACTTTACATTGAGTTTATTTTTATTTTTAATTAACTGTTGTCAAAATAAAACTGTTTTGAAGAATATGTTTTTTCTTTTTTTTTTTTACTGGGTGCAGAGCCTATACCAGGCCTGATGTTTGCTTGTGCAGTTTTGATTCTTTGTTTATGTTTATAATTTTTTTACAAAATAACACTATTTTAAACATTTAATAATATTACCCACTTAATTGATGCTTTAAGTCTACAGGTGTTATGGTATTGTTTATTTATTTCAACAACGTAATTTGCACCGTGCTCTTCCTTAACAGATTGACGCATCAAAATAAAAAGATCAAGTAAAGTTACTTTGTATAAGAAATTATGATCCACACTCACGAGAACAGTCTTCTTTTTCCATTTTATTTAACAGTCATCACCAATGGGGAAAAGACACAAACGTTTCGGCTACCAAGCCTTCCTCAGTGTGAAATTGTTTATTTATTTGCCTTTTGTATACGTGCTTATAGAATAGCAAAGTTTTAAGTCAAAGTCATTGTAAAGATGTACATTTCTCAATTTCATTCATGTGATAAAATGAAAAATGTGCCATTGTGTAGTGGAAGACCACTGCTATTTATTGGAAAACAAACAGTTAAAATAATTTCAACTAAAGCCATTTACTATCAGACATTCCAATTTATTAGGTGTGTATATATAGTGGCAGCTGAATCTTCAAATGTTATGCCATTTAAATGAAGGGAACATTTTTTAAAGCAAACATAATTTGGTGGCCTGAAATCCTCCGAACACTGAATAAGGGTTAAAATGACCATTACTATATAATATAAAAGATAGGTCAGTAGGCACAGAAAACATGCATTTTTAATCACATGCCATGATATATTAATCCTATTAGCAGAGGGTGCTGTTAATAATAAGTTGTTATAGACACTGAGACAACCAATATATTTGAAACCATCTTATCAGAAAACATTCTATCATCATTAGCTAAATCCAGTCTGTATACTGTATACTTCAAGCTGATGTGGCTCCTACCTTGGACCTAATTACCACTTTTCCCTGCAATACTATTTGAGACTGTAGTGTTCACACACACACACACACACACACACACACACACACACACACACACACACACACACACACACGTTTGTTTGAATATTAGTGAGGACACTGCTTAGACTTGCATCTGTTTTCTATCAGGTAAGTTATATCTTTTATAACTCAATCATTACTATAGAAACATGCAAAACGCTAGATTTAAATAAATAATAATAATAAATGAAAACATGTTTCGGCTGATTTATAAGCCTTTTTAACAAGCAAGGACCAGTAAAATGTGCCCACTAATCAGTTGTCATAATATTTCACTATATAAGTGAGGAAAATTGGTAATATAGTTAAACCAGTATACACAAATAGTTAACAACCTTTTTATTAAACCACTTTGAAATTCATCCATAAAGCCAACAAGTGATACATTGGAAATTAGCTATAATGGCAACTGCCAAATAATACATACCTCGACAATAAAAAAATAAGTTTCTCAAAAAATAATTTAGCCTTCCCTAAAAATGACAACATTGGCTATTCTTACTTTATAAGAAAATAAATTAATGTAATGACGGCGAGAAAACAACTATTCCCAAGCAATCGTAGCGGGCCGCGGCGCGACCAGATGTACCGCTTCCCTACTTCCGCTGTCAGTCGCCATATTGTGAAATAGGCCTATTCAGTAAGAGCGGTTGTGAGTCAGTGTGTTTTCGGAAGTTTTGTATTTCAATTTATCATCGTCATGGTAAATTATTGTGTTTGTGGAGGTTGCACAAACTCCAGCCTGTCAGGACATCGAGTCCACGGGTTTCCAAACCAGAAAAAGGATGGTGCTGTCTTCTGGGCCTGGGTGCGTTTTGTGCAGGTGAAGAGACGGGACTTCACTTCAGCATCTGCTTCGAAAAACGCGGTGGTGTGTAGCGATCACTTTACACCGGAGGATTATCATCCCGGCGATATGATGCAGTCAGGGGTGTAAATTTCATCTAACAGTAGGGGGGGACAATATACATAAAATTTCTCAAGAGCAGTTTTTGAAGGGGACACAAATAATACAGCTAAAATTGTTCTTGTAAGGATGTATACACAGAGGAAAACTACTACTATAGCAGGGAGACTATAGGTGTTATTTTAATGACAAATGTCGAGAGCGCATTATTGTAGCGCGAAAGCACACCATGCTTTATGCTTGGCCTGCAAAAGACTGTTATCAGTGCTCCGCTCTAGTGGCGCAGATGGTAAAACGTGTACCACGTAAAACGTACCTCTTTTGACGCGAACGACATGGGTTCGAATCTGCCTTCTGGCGAACTTTTTTTCTCCCTTTTCAAATTTTACATCACATCAGAAAAGCATTTATTTTCCATTAAAAAGAAGGAAATAATCAAAAAGTTGAAAATAAAGTAACGGGTAGGGTTAGGGAGGGCTTTATTGTCCCATTAAGATGGCATTCATTTAATAATTGGAATTAATATTCAAATTTACACTCAATAACTTATTGCATGTTTTATAATGTACTACAATACTGAGGTGCAGATAATTGCCACTATTTGCAATAAGTAGTATAAATAGCAGAAAAGCCTATTTTAACAGTGAAAATAGAGTAGCTATTTGTGCAAATAGCCCCTGCCTTAAAATAATGCGCGAGCGGGAATGTCTTCCATAGCACGGGGATTTTCTTTGCTCTCGCACAAAACCGGACGCGCGCTCCCAGAAAAACGCTGCTCTTGCAAAGAAAAAATAATCACTTCATCCGATGTTTAAGTGAATAAAATAGCCAATTGACAGCCTTACTTACTGGAGTTCCACAACTACTGAGATGCTCTCTCTCACCGGACGTGTGTGTGTGATATAAAAGAGGAAAGCATTTGGACCAAAGCAAATCATATTTTTAGGTGGGACAACCCTCAGATAGGGGGGGTCTTGTCCCCCCCGACCCCCCCGGGATTTCCGCCTATGGATGCAGTTCAGCATGGGATGCCGAAGCAAGAAGTGAGTGAGACTCAGAGCTGGCGTGGTTCCTTCGGTGCACACAGCAGCTTTATCAGGTCCCGCCGGCGGGAAACATGATGCTCACGGATCCATCAGAGATGCAGCTCGACGAAAACGTGAACTGAGCACCGTAAGTCTTGGTTTTTTTTTTACATTTGCTAACTACCAAATCAGTGAACATAATGATTTCAATAATGAGAAGCAACCTGATGTGTATAAGTTTTATTGTGAACCAAAACGTTACCAAATGAGAAGGCATAACTGGTAACCTCAGTTTGCAAATATTATAACCATCAAGTCTAGTTACAGCTTAGTGACTTTGCACAGCTAATACGTAATTTATTGTCATGTGGTGTGTTTATAAGGCTTTGGAAAACATTGCAAGGAATGAAGGGGGGGATGCATCTACAGCCAGTGCTGCAGTGCTCGCTGAACCAGAGCAAGAGGCTTTCTCTCCACTGGCCCCTCAATCATCTTTGCTTCACTTTGGCTCACAGTGTAACCTCCGACTTTCACAGCGTTCATCAGGTATAACATCTGTTTACATAATGTCCGAGGGCAAATAATTAGTAAAATCTTTCTGTATGATGCAGGCAGGTACAACTCCACTACTATCTTTGACCTCCATTTTTAACACATTTAGATTTTGTGACTGTAATTGTTTAGTATTGCAGTAGGTTGAACAGGGGTACCCAAGCAGTGAAATATGCTGTTGCACAATTATATAAAGGTGGACTTATTTTATTCTAGCTGTCCAGGCACAGCCCAAGATGGTCAGTGTGGGGACTCAGACAGAAAGGTTTGAGAAGCAAACATCAACTCCACTGCCCAGTCCTGTGCACAGCGATGATGAATCATCCTCCGTTTTCATGGACAAACCTGGTGATGTGTCATGGATCCCAGAGGAGGAAATGAGAAGTGAATTTTCTGATGAGGAACCACTGCAGGAATCTCACACTGACCTCAAGTAAGACTTGGACTTTTAGTTTTAGATTATGTGTATGACCAAATTGTCAAGTCAAAAATTATGTTTTTCTTATTTTCAGTGCTGCTGACAAGATCATTGTGTGCCGAAGCCAGCTGATGTCTCTATTTACAATTTGCCCGGCCTGTTGTGAGGAAACCCAAGGAAAGATTGAGAAGCAGGAGGGAACTTTTGTAAAAATAAAGCAAGCAAGAAAATTTGTGATCTCTGGTAGAAAAATTTAATTGTACCACAACTTTTATTTTTTGTTTTAATTATATACTTTGTTGTTTTTATGGTATACCTTTCACATACATCTCTTAGGTCTGTGCAGCATCTGGGTATCAGCGTTTTTGGCAGAACCAGCCAATGCTGTATCGAAATATGCCGGCCTGCAACCTTTTACTGAGTGGGGCCATCCACTTTTCCGGTTGCATGGCTACTCAGACCAACAGGATGTTGAAGTTGTTTGGGCTTCAAAGCATCAGTGTCAGCACCTTCTTCCATCATCAGCGCTTGTACACGATTCCTACCATTGTGCAGGCGTGGCAGAACGAGCAGGCAGGGGTCATTAGAGATCTGAGATGAGGGACTGATCCTGTCTGGTGACTGCAGGTAGCACACTTCAGCTTATATTAAAATAGAAAACAAGTCAAAACTGTATGACATAATATAGTTTAATTTATTAGTTTTTGTGCTTAAACGTCTCAATTAAACTGTTTTGACATTCATAGGTCAGATTCTCCTGGCCATTGTGCAAAATATGGCACATACTCTTTGATTGAGGACAGAATCAACAAGGTTTTAGATATTCAACTTGTCCAGGTAAGTTAATGTTATCAAACACACATATCACCTGTCTAATGTTACACAGTGACATGACCAAATGTTTTTTTACAGAGCTCAGAGGTCCCAAGGAGCTCCTGGTGTGAGCTAGAGGGTCTGAAGTGCAGCATAAGGTTTCTGACTGAGCAAAATATGCACGTGTCAGGCCTCATCACAGACAGAAATCGGCAGGTAAAGACATGCACATGTACACAAAATAAATCTAGCTGCTGACTATTTTTACAACTACAATCAAATGTTTTTGTAATCAATGTGCTGTGTCCCACATTTCAGGTTGCCAAGTGGGTGCGGGAGGGGTTGTGTCCAAAAGGAACAAGCCATTTCTTTGACATCTGGCATATTGGTAAAAGTATGCATCTTGATGAAGGTAGTTTTGTTTAGGTTGCCTATAATTACATTTTCCTTTTTAACGTTTTGTGTTTCTGTTCTGAAACAGGTCTAGGAAAAGCTTTGGATGCTGCTGCAAAGGAGAGGGAGTGTGAAGATCTGAAGCTGTGGAGGCCAGCTGTTATTAACCACCTCTACTGGACTGCAGCTTCCACTCCTAATGGAGATGCAGATGTGATGGAGGCCAAGTGGAAAAGCATGGTCAAGCATGTTCAGGATATCCATGAACATGGCACTCCTACGTTTCCCTGCTGTGCACATCCACCTCTGGAGGGGGAAGCAAGGAACAAGGAGTGGCTGGAACCAGGTACAACAAACTGTGTTCATTATGTGGCTGAAAATGAACATGATGTGATACAAATCCCAACTCAACTGTGATTGTACCATCATGTCTCATCTTAAGAACAGAATGTTATGTTTATGCAGGATCAACTGTAGCAGTTAAACTGGAGAGTGTAGCTACTAGAACAGCACTGGTAAAGGATGTACAAAATGTACCCATTAAGCACAGCCGGACTTTTAATTTAATGATCTTAATTGAAATGCTTTTGTCATTTAAAATAAAATTAAATATTTTTGTGCGAGAGATTAATATTTTATTTTAACATAACTTTTTGTACTGAAACCAATATCTTGTGCACTAAAAATGTCTCAATGTAGATTTTGGTGAGCTTAATAGGTACGTTTACCCTATAGCATAATGAGAGATTTATAAGCAATTGTTTGGAGTCCGGTCATTTTTGACCGGGAACACCACAAGTGTGACAGGAATCCAAACACAACAGATTTTAACAGGGTTAACAGATTTATTAGATTTAATTTATACAGTGAAGACCATGCAGTATTATTTTACATTTGATTTATACAATTTCTGTACCTGAATACTGTTGGACTTACCTAAAGAATATAAAGCACTGTTTATTTAATTTGTATAATTTTTCTCTGTATATAGAATATATACTTATATTATTTATTATATATTATACTTAATATATTTATCTCTGTTTGTAATTTGCTTATTAATAATCATTGATTATTTTTTTCCAAACAGAGGAAAAAAATAATGTTCAAGTCATCTGGTGATTTTTTTCCCCCTCATATCACAATACATATCGCAGAAAAAAACAATTTTGCAATGTGAGTTTTTTCCAATATTGTGCAGCCCTATTACAGACTACAAAGGCCGGACATCTGCAAACATCTCTGCCCAATGAGCTCAACCTCTTTTATGCACGTTTTGAAGCCCTGAACACGGAGCCCTGGTCTACACTGGAAGTGACTCCTGATGAGGGGGAATGGCACTGACGCTGACCCCCAACACAGGTTTATAAGGTTTATGAACTCACGCAAGGCAGCAGGTCCGGATAACATCCCAGGACGTTTGCTTAGGCTTTGTGCTTCAGAGCTGACCAATGTAACCACTGACATCTTCAATCTTTCCCTCTCAATGGCTACAGTCCCTTTCTGTTTCAAGTCCACCACTATCATTCCTGTCCCAAAAAAGCCACAGTTTCTAGTCTGAATGACTACAGACCTGTGGCTCTCACACCAGTTCTCATCAAGAAACACATTCAAAGCATTGTACCAGCCACCCTGGCCCCATTGCAGTTTGCGTACAGGACTAATATATCAACAGAGGGTGCCATTGCATTTGCCCTTCACAAAATCCTAACTCACCTGGAAAATAAAGACAGCTATACCAAACTGCTTTTCATTGATTACAGTTCGGCATTCAACACTATCATCCCCTCCAAACTCATAAACAAGCTGTATAACCTGGGCCTGCCTTCTGTACTGTGTAACTGGATACTGAGCTTCCTCACCAGTAGACCTCAACATGTCCGCCTCGGAAAACACTCCTCCAGCACAATCGTTATGAACACAGGCACTCCTCAGGACTATGTACTCAGCCCGATGCTGTACACTTTTTTCACTCACGACTGTGTTGCTACCCATGCTAACAACGTCATCATGAAATTCGCAGATGACACCACAGTCATTGGTCTTATTACAAACAATGATGAGACCGCATACAGGAAAGAAGTGTCTGAACTGGTCACATGGTGTGACGCTAACAATCTCACAATGAACATCAGCAAGACCAAGGAGATGGTTGTGGACATGAAAAGGAGTGAGCTTGTCTATCAGCCTCTACAGATCGGAGATGAGGTTGAGAGAGTGGGCAGCTATAAGTTCCTTGGTGTGAAATATGTGAAAACCTCAAGTGGACAGAAAACACAGTGAAACTAGTAAGTAAAGCCAATCAAAAAATGTACTTCCTGAGGAGGCTAAGGAAGTTTGGCATGTCATCACATACTCCATAACTTCTACAGAAGCACTGTGGAGAGTGTGCTAACTTGCTGCATTGCTGTGTGGTTTGGCAACAGCACAACACATGACATAAAGGCTTTATAGAGGGTGATAAAGCTGGCACGGAAAATCACTGGGACAGATCTCCCCTCACTGCAGGACATCTACAACAAAAGGATATGCAAATGGGCTTGCAACAAAACAAATGGGCTTATCAAGGACACCACCCATCCCATCCACAATTTCTTCACCCTCATGAAGCCTAGCAAGCGGTACCAGACCACTGCGGCCAGAACATCCAGACTCCAGAACAGTTTATACCCCCAGGCCATTAGACCAGTGGTTCTCAAAGTGTGGTACGCGTACCACTAGTGGTACGTGAGCTTCCTCTAGTGGTACGCAGAGGAATCTCTAAATTAAATATAAATTAGGCGTGTCCACCAAAGCGTTTTTTTTTTTTTTTTTTTTTCGAGGCTAGCAATTTTTTTTAATTGTTTTAAATGGGAGCGTCTTTTTCATGCTGAGCACTTGGGCGTTTTTTTCTCAGCGCCGAGAGTTGAAGAATATTTAACTTTGGGTAAAACTTAGCGCTCATCACTGTCACTTTTTAGTCAGCTAACCAATCACAGTGGAGGAGGGGCGGGACTAATACAGTCACTCCCTGCTTGTACTACGACTGAACAACAATGGAGAAGTTAATATTGCTTGTCTCCGAGTATTTACGTCTTTACCAGATGGAATTGCCGGAGTACCATAATATTGTTATGAAAAATAATACTTGGAGAAACATTTTATTCGCGATGCGTCTGCCATATTACTTCAGCGGATATTCCATATCATAGCAACCACAGCGTCTCAACTGAAAAAAATAAATAAAATACGCTGCCCTCTCAAGCTGGATTTATACTTTCACCTGTCTCCGCTTCGCGAGCCTCCGCGCGCACCTTCCCAAACGGATGAGGCATTTTTACTTGTCGCGTTCGCCGTTCAAGCGCTCACAGCTGGGTGTTTTCAGCTGGCTTTGGTGGAGACGTGGCCTGATTGTTGTTACTTGCAGCTACACATACAGCCTGTGTTGTTTTTTTAATCAAGTACTTTATTTAAAAGTGAAATAAAAACTGTATTGCACTTAAATAAAGATTAAATGAAAATGTATTGTAGCCAGGGCTGGACAGTGCGAGCATTTCACTCGCATTTGCGACTAAAAATAGATGTGTGCGAACTGGAAAATATATTTAGGAGCATGAGTGCGAATACAATACAAAATACAAAACAGCCTAACTTATACAGTAGCCAATAACAAACGTATTAATTTCTTCAGTTTATTTATGGAAAAATAGCATACAGCCTCATATGATTACTGAACTTTAAAAAGGCAACGGTTTAATTTAAATGAGCACAGATGAGAAGACGGAGCGAGTGAAGGAGACGCGCTGAATGACGCACATTCGCCACTAGAGGGAGCTGACGCTGCCGTTACCCCGGTAACCCTGTAAACACAGCAGCTGAGCTACTTTCCTGTGTAAATGTTTGTCATTTAGGTATTTATATTCGCTTTAGTCTTCACAATAGCACCAAATAATTAATACTTAAAGACTTAATGAGCTATTTATTTTCAAACTTAATGAGCTATTTATTTAAAAAAAAAAAAAAATCGAACCTAAAACATGGCCTATCCACTGATCTATAATAGAGACCAGTGGGCCTATCTATATATTGTGACGAGTCAGCTGCCTCCCCCTAATTATCAGCACTCCCCGTCCCTTAATCGCCGCCCTTCACCAGGCTCCCGACGGGAGTGGGTGTGTGAGAGAGGAGGGGCGCTGAAACAGCCAGGTCTGGCGGCGTGTGATGAGGCACACACCTGAAGTGAATGGAGCCTCATCACCGCCGCTGTTATATGCCGACTGCGCCTCTCCTCTAGAGACCGGTCTCTTCCCCTTGCATGCACGCTGGTGTCCTCGTGGGTCCAGGAAGGGAGCGTCGAGCGCGGAGGACCGCACCCGCGAGACGGCTGACGGGCCAGGATGCCGGGCCGTACCCCTGGAAGCGCCGCAGGCCCAAAGGAGGACGAAGCCGCCGACAGAAGCCGCCGCCCTCGCGCCCCGGACCCAAGGGGGAGTGCGTGCGGCCACCGGACTCCGCCCCTTACCTGGACCCTTCCTTCCAGAACACTGCCCCTCCTTCACAACCCGCGCAGCACGACGAGGACACCAGATCCCCTGTTTATTTTGGTCACTTAATCCCCTTTGGACACTTTATTTTATTATTTCTGTTGAATAAAAGCCTCTCCGAGGCCTGACGCCACACCCACTGTGTCTGTCGTTTGCTCCTCCCGCCACAGTGGTGGAGAATGCGGGCAAGGCGGAGCCTAGACAGCGCAGTTGGGCAACACCGATGACGTCATCCCCTCTCGCTCGCAGAAGTTCGTGAAAACCCGCACTGGGACGGAGGAACGACGGAGACGGCCTCCCAGCCACCAAAGGGGTAAGTGACGTTTCTTTTATTGTCATTTACCCTGTGGTTGGTTGAGGCTGTCGACTAAAACCCGGTTTCTCTGTCCCGGTTCCGGCGCGGTGCGAGAGGGTGAGTTGCCCAGAGAGGAATCCCTGCCCCGCCCACTCCGACCGCTGGAGCCTGGTTGAGGAAGGTAGCACTCCTGTGTGGGCGGCGGCCGGATGACGGGGATGTCGCTTGGGGGGGGAATGTGACGAGTCAGCTGCCTCCCCCTAATTATCAGCACTCCCCGTCCCTTAATCGCCGCCCTTCACCAGGCTCCCGACGGGAGTGGGTGTGTGAGAGAGGAGGGGCGCTGAAACAGCCAGGTCTGGCGGCGTATGATGAGGCACACACCTGAAGTGAATGAAGCCTCATCACTGCCGCTGTTATATGCCGGCTGCGCCTCTCCTCTGGAGACCGGTCTCTTCCCCGTGCATGCACGCTGGTGTCCTCGTGGGTCCAGGAAGGGAGCGTCGAGCGCGGAGGACCGCACCCGCGAGACGGCTGACGGGCCAGGATGCCGGGCCGTACCCCTGGAAGCGCCACAGGCCGAAAGGAGGACGAAGCCGCCTATAGAAGCCGCCGCCCTCGCGCCCCGGACCCAAGGGGGAGCGCGTGCGGCCACCGGACTCCGCCCCTTACCTGGACCCATCCTTCCAGAACACTGCCCCTCCTTCACATCCCGCGCAGCACGACGAGGACACCAGATCCCCTGTTTATTTTGGACACTTAATTTTATTATTTCTGTTGAATAAAAGCCTCTCCGAGGCCTGACGCCACACCCACTGTGTCTGTCGTTTGCTCCTCCCGCCACAATATATATTGACTGATTCGTTATTATTGTTCAGCAACAGGTTCCATTAGTTAACATGAAAAAAACAATGACTGCATTTATTAATCATGTTCATCTTAATTTCAACTTTTAATAATACATTATAAAATCAAAAGTTGTGTCTGCTAATATTATTAAATGGAGCTAACATTAACTAGTTCATTAACTAGTTTGTATTTTTATTAATCAACATTAACAAAGAATATTAACTACTGCAACAATTAGCTATTGCACATTGTTAATGTTAACCTGCTTTAACTAATGTTAACGAATGGGACCTTATTGTAAAGTGTTACCTATTTGTTCTTTCCTTCATTTGAACAATCTTTTGCACTCTAATCTTGAAACACTTGTTTATTTATATTTTTGTGTATTTTTTATTAAAGTCTTTCTTTAGTAAAGGATCTTTAATAAAGTTATTTAACTTAGGAGGACAACACTTTTTTCCACTTCGAAATTATATATTGTGATAAAAAAACACATACCTTGACAAAAGCTTCAATGACTATTGTGAAAATTTGATACCGTCACATACCTAATGCACATACAGTTTAATAGGACTATAACTAATTATAATTACATAATTAGCCTATTAAAGGGGTGGTTGACTTTTTTTTTCTAGGCTTGATTGTGTTTATGGGGTGCAGTCTGGCATGTGTTCATGCTTGGTTTTTTTTAAAAACGCATTATTTTTCACATAATTTACCTTTATTCCACACCTCTCTGTCCCTTCTCTGACAAACGGCTCGATTTATTTCCTGGTTTTATGAAGCTCCTCCTTCAGAAATACACGATGGGCTGAGATTGGTTAGCTGGCTCAGTGTGTTGTGATTGGCTAAACCGCCTCTACTGCACGTCTGCCCCTCTCCTCAGCGGCATGCGCTCCGGTTGAATTGTAAACAGTGGCGTTGTCTATAATGCTTATCAATTTGAGCCCGATTGAGACCCAGAGGATATTAGTGAAGAGGATCGTGCAGAACCTGTGCAAGCACGGCTCTTAATGGTATGTTTGGTTGTTGTTGTCTCATACTTTTAAATACGCTGCTATTTGTAAGTGCTACTGCTTCTGTTAGCTTTTAATATACGGTTTTATCCTGATTAAAGCTTTAATACAGCACAGCAACCGCACGCGTGTCCATTTATAATGCTTCTCATTGCTGTGTGAAAATAAGTGTATAATTGGAACAGTTTGTTGGACCTTATCTGAGATCTGAATGAGAGAGAGAGAGAGAGAGAGAAAGAGAGAGAGAGAGAGATGCAGAGCAGGGTGACAGAGTAACAGTATTAAGAACTGCTGCTTTAATGATTTTGAAACTTGAGAATCCATTAGAATCGTTAGAAGACAGAATCACGATTCATATGAATAGATTATGTGCATCCCTAGTTTTCTCTTCCTCTTCTCTAAAGCAGCGCAGCATGGCCTCGCCCCCTTTGCTGCGTGTTCCCGGGGGCAGGGTTTATCTGGGTCTGTGATGTATCAGACCCGGGAAGTAACTCATTGTAGTCCCTTACCAGTCGTTTTTGTAGGCATTAAACTGCCAGAATTTTAAAAGACGATATCTCAGTTTGCATTGAACTTTCAGCGCCGCAACTCTGCAGATATTGTTTATGCTCAAACAGCAACATTACACACTAACTAATGTTAAAAAAGTGAAATCGCAATCAACCACCCCTTTAATTAAATAGAGTCTGAAGCAAAATTATTTAAAAACCTTGTGTACTTTCTGTATTCTGATAAATTAAATAATTGTGCTTATAAATGTCTCTTTATATCCCCTTATTAAGCTAAAACACATCATTTGAAAAATTTGCATTGCGCCCCTAAATTTTTTTAATGCGCTCCTAAATTTTTCAACTTAGGAGCACATGTGCACCTTGGGAAAATGGTAAGCGTCAAGCCCTGATTGTAGCTACTTAAGTTAAATAAAAACTGTAAGTTACTGTACTTAAATTTTAAGTACAATACATTTTCATTTAATCTTTAAGTACAGTACAGTTTTTATTTCACTTTTAGGTACAATATATTTTAATTTAATAATTAAGTTTTTTATTTAAATGGAAGTAAGCACAGTGCAGTGTTAATGTTCAAACTGTGTATTTACAATGTTTTAAGAGGCTGACAATAATAAATATTCTTATTAGGAATAAAACTGACTCGTTTTTTTTTACTGTGCATAGTGCTACTGCATTTTAATGTTGGTCATAATGGTGGTACTTGGAAAGCCGAATATTTTCTGAGGTGGTACTTGGTGTAAAAAGTTTGAGAACCACTGCATTAGACTGATAAATAGTCAAAACCCACTGCCACTTCCACCTGTATCATCAGGATAAATACAGCCTGTTCAATGGCACTCTGCACTTTACCAGCTGGACCATCATTCACTCATAAGGCATTTGACTGACAATCATGGACAATTTTAAACACTAGTCACTTTAAACACTTTAAAATTGTCACTTTATTGCTACTTTCACTGCACACTTATACTGTGAATAATTTTTTATTGACAGTTGTTTTTTTCTAATTAGCATATGGGTTCTCTTATTTTTCTTCATCACTTTCTTTTTTTATGCTGTTTTATTTATATTTTTGCTATACTGTAAATTCTATATTTTCTATGTATTTTGTATTGTCCATATAAGTTATGTTTGTTTCCCTTCCACCCTGTCATTCTCGAGAGGTGTAAACAAAGTAAGAATTTCATTGTACTCTAGTACATATGACAATAAAGCTCTTGAATCCTTGAAAGGCATTTATTTTCAATAAATGAGGGAAATGATCAAAAAGTTGAAAATAATGTATCGGGTATAGGGTTAGGGCAAGTGTAGGAAGGGCTTTATTGTCTCAAATCCATTTAATAATTTGAATTAAAACTATAATTTACACTCAATATGTTACTATTGTATACTGTTTTATAATGTACTACAATACTGAGGTGCAGATAATTGCCACTTTGCAATTAGTATAAATAGCAGAATATCTTGCTATTTTAACACTATTGTAAATAGAATCTATAGCTATTTGCACTTAGTGTATACAGCATATCATTAAAAAAATACTGCTATTTTCACTTAGTGTAAATAGCATCTATCGCATTGCAATGGAAGAATGCGATCTGAGATGCATAGCACATTATAAGTCCTCTGTATGCAAACCAATAAGGAAAATGTGCCTCGCTCTCACGCTCTTTCTGAGAATATTTTCCTGAGCACAAATCCGTCAAAGAGGAGTTTCACTGGACTGTAGCTCAGTGGTGTAGAAATTGGTTTAAATGAGGCTAATCTGATAAATGAATTTAATTTGGTAACATCTTGCTGTGACCTCTGGAAGCAACCCAATAATTAGAATTTCCTTCAGGATTTCCAGTGTGGTTGGATGCATTGATGACACACATATTCCCATCATCGCATCTTCTGAAAATGAATCAGATTACTGTATGGAATGGAAGGATGCCAGATGGAGGGGTAGTACGAGATATATGCCGTAACCACCACCACAGCTGTTAAATAAACAAATTATTCACAATTTATTTGGTCATTTTTATTCCCTACAAAAACAAAAGCAACAGTTATTATTTTTTTCCTTTTGGATTTTAAAATTCTTCCAATACTTGACCATCTCCTCTCCATCTGTCAGTGGTGCAGGTTCTCCTCCCATTTTGCAAGCCTCTGCCTTCTTGCTGTCGACTGAGTACAAGTCAGTTGTTAATTTCATTACTCTAATTAAGAAATGTAACTGGTTGGATTAGAGAATATTTAATTAGCCTATGTGAAAAGAGTGTTTTAGACTATGTGGAAATAGCTGCTGTGCATTGAAATAGACACCGAATCTGACACTGACCATATTCTTTTTTCTTTTTTTTGTCGTGGGATACCATGAAAACAAATATTAGTTCAATAATTTACTGTTTTCACCTCTGATATTATAACTGTGATTCTGAATTAAAGTTACGTATTGACTCAGAAGTATGTAGACGTCTTTTTGGCGGGAGCTGTTGCCATGGTGAATCATAATTTCAGAGCCCCATTGATCAAGACTTCTCATACACGCTAAACATAGAATCAACCTACTCAGAGTGGATTGAACTAACTCAGTTGTTCAGAAACTGAAAACACAGTTTCACATCTCAGGGTAAGTCAACTTATGCCGAGTTCACACTGCACGATTTTCAAACTCGTCGGATCGCCGTTGTTTTCACACTGCAGGACTATCTGGGGTAGGATTCAGTTGCTGCTGTTTTCACATTGCACGATGGATCCACGACAGGGGGTTTCACATTGCACGATTTCACAATAGGAAGAATCGCCGACAACTCTGTCTGATCCACAAATACAGCCAAACGCACGCGAGAAGTGATAAGGAAATAACGCCAGATCACGCTGATATTACGGTCTATAAGTCCTCCCCGAACACACAATAATTAATAAAGATGACTTAACAAACATACTTCTGCTGTGAAATTTTCATGTACACAAATCTAAGTAGCCTACTTGAAAGTGAAACCAACGTGTTGTGCATTTTATAATGAGTTTATTTCTAATAGCCTATAAAAGCCCTCAAAGTGATGAAAAAGAAAAATGCAATAAATCTTTTGTCTTTTATAGAAGAATATTATTTACAGGAAAAACCCTAGCCTCTTCTTCATCTTAATGTAGACTACCTGTCCTGTGTATTCTAATGCTCACTTTGTAAAAAAAAAAAAAAGACCTCCTTGAACTTCCCTCTGCCCTGTATCTTGCTCTCTCATTGGCTGTAGGTCATCGCCGATGTATTTTTCAGTCAGAACCGGTCAGAACTCATTCACACAGCAGGCTTGTGAATCGCCGACAGCTCCAGATATTTAGCATGCCAAATATTTCGCGGGCGTCGGCGACACATCGGCGATTCCCTCAGATCGCGTCTTTGATAATGCACACTGCGCGATTGTCACTCGCGGGAACGAGCACCGATTTGCCTCCGATCTCGGGCATTTGTCGGCGATTTATCAAAACCTGTCGGCGAGTGAAAAATCGGGCTAAAATCGTGCAGTGTGAACTTGGCATTAGAGTTCAAGTTTCAACTCAGAGTTGGTTGAACCTCCTTATTGAAACGGGCCCCAAGTCAGTTTCATCTGTAAATATGCTAAAGAGTTTTGTCTTTATTAGTTGAGTATTAAACTGCTAGCACCTGTTAGGCTATCAGTAGCACCCCATTATTATCATCATTCAGAATAATGTGCTAAAGGAGATCAATATCGATTGTAAAGTTACATTAATAAATTCAGCAGAGACAGATATTCACATGGATTTACTGTACAGGGAGGGAGGGAGCTAGAGCAGACAGCAAAACAAAAATAAGAGACACAGACTTTCAATAGTGTGTTCAGTATTAGAATTTTTCAACAGATATATTGTACTAATTTTGACATTTAGGCACTTTAGAAAATGTGTTTTAATACACTACCAGTCAAAAGTTTTTGATCATTGAGATTTTTAATGTGTTTTTTTTTTTTTAAAGAAGTCTCTTCTGCTCACCAAGCCTGCATTTATTTGATCAAAAATACAGCAAAAACAGTAATATCGTGAAATATTTTTATTATTTAAAATAACAAGGATTTATATTTGAATTAAAATGTAATTTATTCCTGGGATTTGAAAGCTTAATTTTCAGCATCATTACTCCAGTCTTCAGTGTTACATGATCCTTCAGAAATCATTCTAATATGCCGATTTGCTGCTAAAAAATAAATAATAATAATAACAATAATTAATTATTATTATTATTATTATGTTGAAAGCAGTAGATCTTTTTCAGGTTTCTTTGATGAATAGAAAGTTCAGAAGAACAGCATTTAACTTAAATAGAAGTGTTTTGTAACTTTATAATTGTCTTTATCATCACTTGATCAATTTAAAACATCCTTGCTAAATAAAAGTAATAATTTCTATAACCCTCCCTCCTTCCTTCCTCTTTTTCTGTGTGGCCTGGATGAGTGTTTCCTGACAGTAATCAAAGATAAATGAAGATTAAACACCAACCTCCGTGTTCCTCGTGTTTTATTATCCAGGGTTCTGGTTCCTCGTGTTTTATTATCCAGGGTTCTGGTTCCTCCTGTTTTATTCTCCAGAGTTCTGGTTCACTCGTGTCCTCCTCTCTCTCCTCTTTAACAAACACCATCTTCACAGCAGCAGATCTCAGTTCAGATGATACTCCTCCAGATATTCCTGCTTCAAAATGTAGTCACGACTATGAGGATGAGAATATTACAGGTATTTACTGACCTGATCCAAAAACGGTATTTTTCTATTTACAGAAACAACATTTCTAACCGTTTGTATTAAGCCAGCATCACCACAAGACAACAGATAGAGCGGTTAAGCTAATCGTCTTCCTCTGAGGTTTAAACAAACAAACGTGTTTTAGCGCCACCCGCTGGACTGGAGTGTGAAGCGGCGAGAGGAGGGAAATAATACGTCTATTGATAGTTTTCAGTCACGTGACCTGCTCGAAGGCTTGGAGGGCAAAACATCCATAGAACTGCTGCACAAGCGTGACAATTTTTCATCTGTTTCCCAGCTGCAAATATTTTGATCACATCTCAAAAGAATAAAACAAAGGTATTTATGAACAAAATGCATGTTTTGGCCATTTGCAATCCATTAAGCACCCGCGGCAACTTTTCAATCATAAACAGTGTTAAAACGTTGTAAAAACACTTACAGTGCCTTAATACAGGAATATTAAAAGATCAAATTCAGACCACATTATTGATGCATAGTTTACACAGGCAAGCAGATGAGGCCGGAACATGAACGCAGTCTGCTTAACGGTTCAGTGAGTTTCTTCTAATGGTTTTCTAGCCATTTAATGTGACACTTTGCTCATTGTGTTTATATTCTGGCTTCATCCTGTTGCCTGTACAAAATATACATCATCAAAAAGGTGTCCACTGAATCTCGCCTTTTAATATCTGCGTTTTACTACATTATCACTTGATGCAATCTGCGTAAAAATAGCTGGCGGTCAGTGGAGCAAAGCTTCGTTTTGCCCGCCAGGTGGGCGTTCCTATAAGGATGTGACGTCACGTGAAAACTATCAATAGACCAATTATAGATTTGTAAACATTTGGGATGCGCGCGCATCATGGTTGCAGAAAACCCGGGAGAGATAGCCTTTACGGCTAGAGAATTACACGGATACGGTACAAAATAATTCGATTTAAAAAGATTACAGATTATATTGATTAGATGTCATTTTCAAAATGTTCTCCGCATATTACAAGAGCTCAGTGCCGATCCTAGACTTCTGGGGGCCCTACGCAAAACTGTGTCGGGGGGGGAGTGATTGTGGCTGAGAATGGACGAGACGCATTTGTCCGTATTTCACTCTGTCTCGAATCGCGCTCGCGGAAAGCCCTCGAGAAACTGTATCTCTTCCGCACGGCTAGTATAAGCTCTCGTTCTTCTTTTTTTTTTGTAAGTAAGAGCAAGTGACTGGACTACATTCACGTTACATGATTTGGCTGATTTTTACGTAGAGAGCGTGACAGCGCACCACATTAAAAGAAACGATCATTCATGTTTTCAGAACCGCTGGCCAAAATTAAAAACGAAACTAAAATTAAAACATCTTTGAGAGCAAAGGGGCCCCCTGGTGTTTCGGGGGCCCTACGCAGCGTGCGTATTCTACGTATAGGGAGGATCGGCTCTGCAAGAGCTTTTCACCCAGCGATAAGCACTGTTATGCAACGAAATAGATGGGGTTTTTTTGTGGGCGGAGCCTATCTGGTGGCAGAAAATGACGGTTTTCAAGTGGCAGTATATGGAGCTATGAAATAAAAGAATAAAAAAAAAGGTACATTTGATTTTATGTTTCAAAATTCTGACTTAATTCTCGCAATTCCGAGATTATATCTCACAATTCTAATAAGGAAAAACATTTCGTCATTCTCTCTTTTCCCTTCGGCTCTTCTGGCTTTTTTTCCCCTCAGAATTGACAAACTCACTATTTTTGAGTTAAATCAAGTTATAAAGTCCGAATTAGGAGATATAAACTTCCATTTGCAAGAAAAAAAAATCAGAATTGTGAAATAAAATAAATAAATGTTATGTAAAAATGTTAATAGTAATAGGTTTAAATAATGTCATGCTGTAACTGTAGGGCTAATACAATACGTCCCCTATGAACAGCATATGTGAATATTGTTTAAATCAAATTTATGCTTTAAAAATAGAGTAATCATAGCAGTTTCATCCATAGTATGTCCGTTTAAACGTGTTTAGCTTCAAATGGCGTCTTTGACAACAGTATTCTATAAAAAATATTTGCATTACGATTTTGACATCAAAAGGCACAAACATTTTTATTTTACCCGTTGTTACCACTTGTTACCAGTGTTTTTCTGCAACCACTATGCGCGCGCAGCTGCAAGTGACGTAACTGTGACGTCTACTCTGAATTGGTCTATAAGGTGCACTGATTTGTTTTCCATTTAAAAAAGCCGATCTACACAAATAAATGAAAAGAAATTAAAAAACAGACTAAATAAATAGAAATAAATAGACTCAAATGGTATTCGATAAACACCAACAGTCTTCGTGAGTGAGGATTAGAAGAGAAACACGAGAGAAGACTGAATATTAATACACATATTTAACTATTCAAAATCTGTACAAGTCAGGTTACTTTATTTAATTTTTTGCATGATTTGTAAGTGGAAGATGGATGTATTTTTCTCAGTCCTGTTACCAAAACTCTTATGTCTTTTTAAAAAAGCATGTTTCAAAGTATGTCAGCAAATTCATTCATTTTCCCCTCAAGCAGGTGTTTATTTTAACGACATTGTTGGTTTCATGGTAAAAAAAAATTCTATTTTTATTTTTTAAAAATATCACTATTTATCTAGTTAGGTGTGTGTGTGTGGGTGTGTGGGTGTGGGTGTGGGTGTGGGTGTGGGTGTGTGTTGGGGGGGGGGGGTTCTAAGGTACACAGACCCATTTTTCATTTTAAAGGTGACTCAAACCTCAAGCTTATCAATTTTCTATGATGCAATGTAATAAACAATGAGACAGATGATGCACCAAACTTAATTTAAAGGGCACCTACTAGGGTTGTGCCAATAGAGTGGGGGAACTATGATGTCACTTTGTAGACAAAAACCTGGCAGCGAGTTAGCATTTTAGCACTTCCGGTTCCATCGTCCCAGAGTCAATGGGATTTTGGTTAAATCCCTTAAAGGGATAGTTCACCCAAAAATGAAAATTCTGTCATCATTTACTCACCCTCAAGTAGGTCCAAACCTGTATGAGTTTCTTTGTTCTGCTGAACACAAAGGAAGATATTCTGAAGAATGTGGGAAACAGAACAGTTCTGGGGCACCATTGACTTCCATAGTATTTTTTTTTCCTACTATGGAAGTCAATGGTGCCCCAAAACAGCCTGGTTACAAACTTTCTTCAAAATATCGTCCTTTGTGTTTGGCAGAACAAAGAAATTCATACAGGTTTGGAACTACTTGAGGGCGAGTAAATGATGACAGAATTTTCATTTTTGGGTGAACTGTCTGTTAATAAGGTCTGTGGTTCACACAGGTTCAAGATACCTTCACTTTATTATACAACATAAAACACACCAGTTACACCCCACTCGTGATTTTTTAAAACTGTTATGTTTCTTAAAAAAGACGGTTGCTAACAAGTTGTTAAATGGGACTACAGGCACTGTCGGAGACATTAAACGTCATCACGCCGAACAGTTTATCAATTTACAGTATTTTCCAGTTGTAGTATAATTTGTAATTCAATTAATTGTAGAATAACCAATGAATAGTTTCCCGCATTTTATATTGTTGTTCGACAATGTTTTTTTGTTTTTCCCCGAAATGCGACACACGTCTTTGGGTGGAAGATGCTCAAGTTTATCGCTTTCCTACTGATGCGGAGATTCTGGGTTCGTACTGTAAGGTAAACTCATATTACGATTAATCCATGTAAACACCACATTTACCGGCTTTACGTGATGAGTGCTTAAATCCCGTTAAAATTAAATGTTTACGGCCACATGAAGCTGTTAGAAAGCATATAGATTGAGGATTTCCTAGAAGCAAGTATAAAATAACATTTTGTGTACCCACCCTAACAAAATGATAGCTGAAATGTGATACTTTGTTCACTAAAATAAGTTTAATCTTACTATATCCAAAAACTCGCTCACTCTGCTGTTATTTAATAGATTAAATGCACTATTTTATTGAATAGTACGTGGGGATATGTTTTTAATTAAAATATTCATATTAATCAAGGATTTATTGACTTTTAATGCACCTTATTTTGAAATGTACAGAACATGGTTTTTGTACATTTCGTGGAACGTGGAAGATTATTTAATTTATTCACTATACTATTTATCACTAATGTCTAATTTCAGTTTTAGTTTGGCTCTAGTTTTGTATTTATTCCAGTTTATATGAAACGGTTCATGTAGCGTGGATTAAAATTCATATACAGAGTAAATACTTTTCACTGAACGTGTTAAAAATAAGTTTGAAAAGTTGTCAGGAGCGCGGTGGTGGTGACGTTGAAGGCGAGCGACCACGGTGCAGTAGTTCGTTTATAGCCTAAGTTTAGCTTTTTAGTTCTGGCACTTGTACACTGAACAAAAATATAAACGCAACACTTTTGTTTTTGCCCCCATTTTTCATGAGCTGAACTCAAAGATCTAAGACTTTTTCTATGTACATAAAAGGCCTATTTCTCTCAAATATTGTTCACAAATCTGTCTAAATCTGTGTTAGTGAGCACTTCTCCTTTGCCGAGATAATCCATCCACCTCACAGGTGTGACATATCAATATGCTGATTACATATAAAGATGTACTAAAAAGTCCCACTTAAGTGGTTTAAAAAAATCACTCAAAATTCAACTAATTGCATTTAATATCACTTTAAAATGTAATACATTTGAAGTTAATTACAAATACAATGTATTTAAGCATCGAAAATAGCATATTTAATTTGCACTTATGTGTGTTCTTTTAAAGTATATTATTTCTGCAATAAGTACACTTTATAAAAGTATACTTAAGTGCACTTCTTTTTCACAAGGGAAGTTATTATGAGAGAGTATCTAAAGTACCTAACCCTAACTATTAAGTCATAATTACGAGAAAGTATTATTATTATTAGATATTAAGTCATTATTACAAGAACGTTTCTCATGAGATGTAATAATAATGACATATTTTTTTCACAATTATGTCTCAGTATCTCATAAAAATGTTAAAATTTTGAAGCAAGCAAACAACAAAATGTCTTATAATAATAATAATACGCTCATTGTGACTGACTGTAAGGAACCTAACTTACACAGAAGAGACTTTACTGCTCAGCACATAAAGATGAACTGCTTAACGAGATTTCAAACTGTTTTGAATAAAGAAGATAATGAATGAATAAATAAGGTAACTGAATGAACCTCTCCTCAGATGGATTGTGGTGATCTGCTTTCTCCAGTGCATGGATCCTCATGTGTATCTTCACGTGACTTTTAAAAGCGAAACTCTTTCCGCACTGATCACGTGTACGGCTTCTCTCCATTGTGGATCCTTCTCATGTGTTTTCAAATTTCCTGACTGACTGGATCTCTTGTCACAGTTTGAACACTTGTAAGGTTTTTCTCCAGAGTGAATCCTCTGGTGCTGTTTCAAATGTAAAAGTCTTTTCACACTCAAAGCACATGTACTCTCTCACACCAGTATGTATATTCTGATGTTCTTTCAAATGTTGTAGATTTGAAAAACTCTTTCCACACAAATGACATGAATGCAGCTTCTCCTTTGTATGAACTCCCAGGTGTGTTCTCAGGTTTGAAGCCCATACAAATGTTTTGCCGCATTCTCTCATGTGGATTCTGTGAACATGTGAACATTAAGGTTTGATGATTGTGAGAAACTCTTTCCACGTTGATCACAAGCATATGGCTTTTCTCCAGTGTGGATCCTCATGTGTCCCATAAGACCTACTTTTTGTGAGAAGCTCTTCCCGCACTGATCACATGTGTATGGCTTCCCTCCAGTATGAACTATCATGTGAGTCTCTAGATTACGTTTGCATAAGAAACTCTTTCCACACTGAGTGCAGGTGACAGATTTCTTGGCTCTGCTTTTCTTTAAAAGTGTCTTTTTAGTCTTCAAGCAGCTCAAAGGTTTTTCTCCAGGTTTGTCATGATGTTCCTCCTCCACTTCACTCAGTTCTCCACTCTCCTCGTTTTCTTCCATCAGCTCTGAAATGAAAGGGGGAAAAAAGTTGTGAATGGACAGAAGAGTGATGATGTAACTGCAATAAAATATTACAATAATTTTGATGCCTTCCTATAAATAACTATAAGTTTCTGAAACTTTTCATAAATGACATACATTGATCATTTAGTTATTTTTAAAGCATTAAATGCATAAATCCCATGTTTCTGAGGTGAGAACTATTTAATAAATTTGATCAATGACACAATTAGATAATGTAATATTAAAATAAAAAATATATATAAAATAGTACCATAATGTTGATTTGTATTTTACAAAAAATTTTTTTTTAATTATTAACCCTTAAATAGGCAAGAGTGGAAAATGATAAGCAAAAAAATCATTTCATGTCATTTTTTTATATCATCTGGACTTAAGTAAAATATATCCCAAAAAAATCCAAAATATATAAGATATTTCAAAATTTATGAGTTGTATCTCCCAGTACATGTTGCCTTCTTTGAGTATAAAAAAAGGACCAAGTCATAAACCTGTTAACTGTCACTGGCCTACTTGCCACTGCATGTTTAAAACAATTATATCCTATACTTAACCTGATCTCATGTTGACAAACTATATATATATAAGCTTACGAACTCAAGATTCAGCTTGTGAAAACTATTTTGAAATCGGACCTTGTGTTACCATGAAAATGGTATTTTAAATTCTTTTAGTGAGCTCCTCCCCTAATGGGTGGTGTCAGGTTTTGTATTACAAAATGTATTTTAAACTAAAACAGGCAAGAGTGGAAAATGATCAGCAAAAAATAATTTCATGTCACTTTTTATATCATCTGGACTTAAGTAAAACATATTCAAAATAATTTTTGTAATATTTTATATATTTTGGATTTTATGAGTTGTATCTCCCAGGTCACGTTGCCTGTTTAGGGTATAAAAACAGCCCATCAATAATTCTATGATTTATTTAATGCAAACAAATATGGATTATTAAAAATATGCTGCATGTATGACATGTCTAAGTGTCCTAAAATTGAGGCATAGACATTTTTTGTATTTTTTTATTTTTTAACTGTCTCATCTTTATCCTCAGGGGTGGGCAATTCCAACCCTCGAGTTCCACTGTCCTGCACAGTTTAGCGCCATCCCTAAACAATCATATAATGTAATTTCTGTAACAAAATATAATTTTTTATGTAATCCTGAACACTTTTGTCAGATTTTTCAGATGTGTTTGATCAGGGTTGAAGCCAAACGCTGCAGGATGGTTCCCCTATAGGAGCAGGGTTGGACACCCCTGTTCTACCATAAAATTAGCTGTGTGAAACCCTGCAAGAGAAAAATCTTGTTAAAAATCCAAAGATGTAGTCAACTAAATGTAATATTATCCATTTTACATGCAGATATTAACATTTGCACAATTTTTAAACTCAAAATAAATAGAAAGGGGACTGTGTACAAGGCCAGGAAGGCCTATAAGGCTCTTCCCTAAGGGCCCCTGGCCCTGGAATGCTGCGAGAGCCTTCCGATTAAACAACCTTGGCTTGTCCATCCGTCTACTGGTGAGGCTTACCCATCCAATGCCATGAGTATTGAACTCCTGTCGGATGCTGCGAGAGCCTCCCAGTCGGGAAAACCTTTGCTTTTCCATCCGTCTACTTTTCTTAAGTTTCTGTTCAATCAAGTCGACGATATTGCTGGAAATGAAGTGTCCCCAACTAAGCAAGCCAGAGGCGACAGCAGCAAGGAACCTAAACTCCATCGGTAACAGAACGGAGAAAAAAACCTTGGGAGAAACCAGGCTCAGTCGGGGGGCCATTTCTCCTCTGGCCAGACGACCCAGCAGTTCAATTCCAACTGCTGCAAAGTCAGATTGTAAGGGCTCAACTGGTTCCAGTGGTCTTTTCCCGATGGCTGTCTAGATGACGGGGTCTTCACTGGGGATCTGTCTCTGGGGCTCATCTAGGTGTTCTGGTCTCCGCTGACGTTCAGGGCTGTAGAGGTCGTCTCTAGGTGCTGATCCACCATCTGATCTGGTGACTGCAGTGACCTCGGAATAAGAAAGAAACAGACTAATATTAGCGTAGATGTCAATCTTTTTACGATGTAACAAGTACATCGTGTGTTATGGGAAGTGTTCCCGATTCCGGTTGACCTAATTAATGCAGCCTAACAATCCTTTAACGGATTTAAATATTAGAAGTGTATTCGTGTGTTATGTGTACGCCAGGTTAAAGAGATGGGTCTTTAATCTAGATTTAATCTGACAGAGTGTGTCTTCCTCCCGAACAGTGTTTGGTAGATTGTTCCAGAGTTTGGGCGCTAAATAGGAAAAAGATCTGCCGCCCGCAGTTGATTTTGATATTCTAGGTATTATCAAATGGCCAAAATCGTTTTGAGAACGCAGCGGCCGTGGAGGACTATAATGCGATAAGAGCTCGCTCAAGTACTGAGGAGCTAAACCATTCAGGGCTTTATAAGTAATTAACAAGATTTTAAAATCTATACGATGTTTAGTAGGGAGCCAGTGCAGTGTTGACAGAACCGGGCTAATGTGGTAATACTTCCTGGTTCTAGTAAGAACTCTAGCTGCTGCATTTTTAACCATCTGTAGCTTGTTTATTAAGCATGTAGAACAACCATCCAATAAAGCATTACAATAATCTAACCTTGAGGTCATAAACGCATGAATTAATATTTCTGCATTTGACATTGAGAGCATAGGTCTCAGTTTAGATATATTTTTAAGATGAAAAAATGCAGTTTTACAAATGCTAGAAACGTGGCTGTCAAAGGAGAGATTGCTATCAAATAGCACACCTAGGTTCCTGACTGATGACGAAGAATCGACAGAGCAGCCATCAAGTGTTAGACAGTGTTCTAGGTTAATACTTGTGGGGGTTTTAGGTCCGAGTATTAACACCTCTGTTTTTTCAGATTTGAGTAGTAAGAAATTACTCGTCATCCAGTTTTTTTATATCGACTATGCATTCCATAAGTTTCTCAATTTGGTGTGTTTCCGTGAAGAAATATAGAGCTGAGTATCATCAGCATAACAGTGAAAGCTAACCCCGTGTTTCCTAATTATATTTTCCAAGGGTAACATATAAAGCGTGAAAAGTAACGGCCCTAGTACTGAGCCTTGAGGTACTCCATACTGCACTTGTGATCGATATGATACCTCTTCATTCACTGCTACGAATTGATGGCGGTCAGATAAGTATGATTTGAACCACACTAATGCACTTCCACTAATGCCAACAAAGTTTTCTAGTCTATTCAAAAGAATGTTGTGATCGATAGTGTCGAATGCAGCGCTAAGATCCAGTAGCACTAATAGAGAGATACAACCACGATCAGATGATAAGAGCAGGTCATTTGTCACTCTAATGAGGGCAGTCTCAGTACTATGATACGGTCTAAATCCTGACTGGAAATCCTCACAGATATCATTTTTCTCTAAGAAGGAATATAATTGTGAGGATACAACCTTTTCTAGTATCTTTGGAGATTCGAGATCGGTCTGTAATTAACCCTAAGGGGACGGCTGTATCGCCGGCGATACCAACTCGTTTTTTTTAAGACCAGTGCAAAAGACATTAAAAATACTCCGTCGATTTTGGTCGTACAGATAAGTGTTATACATCAATTGAAACTTTGAAGTGTCTATTTTTTTTGTGAACACTCACGAATACAACAAAACTTTGTGGTTTTGGAAAAAAAAAAGAAAACAAACAGGATGCGCTCTTTGTCTTCTCCATCTCCGCGAGCTGCTCTTCGAAAAACGTCACTAAAATGAACTGTAACTCAGCGAAAACTTAACACACGGACATGGGAGTTATATCTATAGAAAGCTGGAAGTGTCTACTTTGAAATGAAGTAAGTCTCGAAAACAAACATTCTGTGATGAAGTAATCCGTATGAAACCAACACGATGTTCAGTCTGTCCCGTCTAACTCATTATTTCTAATGCGATCCCGCCCCCTCGCGTTCATATGTAAATAACCACGTGTGCCGCGTGCTCAAGGAGATGCCCAACAACAAACAAAGCCAGATCGTTCCTCGCGGCTAACATTACTGTTCGTTTCTGGAAGAAGACACGCTGAATAAAAGCTGGATTTGCCTCAAAATAAGAGCAAGAGTTCATCCAGAAGAGAAGAACTATCTGATGAGTAAGTAATGTTTCTTCTTTTGCATTAGTTAACGTGTTATTGTGACTCAAACTTGAACGCGTTTATTTTTTTTCCCAAACGACAACATGATGAATGCTACAATGTTTAGAAAAATGTTTAATGTTCACAAATGGATTTAATAGCGTGCTAAACGATAATAATTAGTTTCTCAGATATAAAATATCCTTTTTTTATAGTACAAAGTACATCTTTTGTAGTACAAAGCCATACATACTAGGCTATATGACTACAAAATCATAGTTCGTTTTTTCTAAACAATAATAATTAGTTTCTCAGATATAAAATTTATTTTTTTGTTTACGATAGTACAAAGCATGCGTGAGTCTATGGATACGGAATCATAACAGCTACTATAAAATCATACATACTAGGCTATATGACTACAAAATCATAGTTGTTTTTTTTCTAAACAATAATAATTAGTTTCTCAGATATAAAATGTATTTTTTTGTTTACGATAGTACAAAGCATGCGTGAGCCTATAAAACATATATATAAAAAGATGCTCCTGATATTAACATGCTCACAAATGTTTTTTTTTTTTTTGGTTGTTTGTATTTTATTGAATCAGATACCTGCACCACAGATGATGAATCCTGATGACTTTCTTCAAACTGTTTTCCTCTGAGAGTGCTGTACCAACATCAGATGTCCAACTACACTGATATTCTATGGTAAAACAAGCTCCTTGACCACTGATTATGTTTTTTTTCTTCTTGAATCCATGGAAAGTAGCAGAAACACTCAAATAACACACGTAAATATCAGGCATGATTTACTTGTGTCACTTGTTGAACAGAATCTGTTGCAGGAATGACTCAAAGTCTGTTCACATCTCTGTGGTTAGATCAGTGTGCACAATAATGTGTCTTTGACCTTCATTATGTATGTTTTGATTATACGGTGTTGTAAATAAAATACAAATAATAAAAAAAAAACATTTGTTCAATCTCCTCACATTCTCTCTTACCTGCCTCAAAGTCGCTCACACTGATGGGCCATTAGCAGCCTTTAGGGGAGGGCCCTTTGTGTCTCAGGTGAGAATCACTTAATATTCAAGGACATTGTCACTCCCTCGCATACAGGCTTTCAATCACAAAACATTTCTTAAAAATTTTTAATCAATATATTGTTTTCTGTAAATGAGTAAGCAGAATGATTCTTACTTAATTGTGAAGTAAATATTCTAGCCGACAAGTCTGATTACACAAAAGTCTTATTCAGGACTATTTAGTGTGGGTTTTATGGCCTTATTTCAGCTACATTTTTTCCCCCAAAACTTACTAACCGCGCATAATATTTTTTTTCTAAAAAAATACAAACATGTACATCCATCTTGGTCACATAATATTGTAGCAAAGTTTGTGCTGACTACAAAAACAAATACATGTTGGTCATTAGTATGTTATAAGTAGCTGAAATAAGCACAAATATCAGGGCATGTCAAAACATCTCAAGGGCCCCAAAATCACCTCAGACCCCAGAGGGTTAACTAGATCTTAGCTACCGTTAAAGCTACGTGGACCTTCCCGATCAGTCGATTCAAGCCTCATCCACTCCGTCATCAACCAGTAGGGCTCACCTGTCCGACGCTGCGAGCTGCTCCCGTCAAGAAGCAGAGTGAGCCCTCCTAGTCAGGCTTCCCAAATCACGCTGCTCCTCGTCCATCGGCTAGTGGGGCCCATCTTCCCAGCGCTGCGAGCTGCTCCCGTTGGAGGCAGTACGGGCCCCTGGTCTGTTAGCCCAACCACGCTGCTTTATCGGTCGGTAGGGCTCACCAATCTGACGCCGTGAGCTGCTCCCGTCAAGAAGCAGCATGAGCCTATCGATCAAGCGCCCCAAATACTACTCGGGTAGTAAATACTACCCAGGTAGTAAATACTACCCAAAATACTACTCGGGTACTTGGACCACATCTCTGTTATGCTAATCCCAGCATATAGACCACTTCTGAAACTCACCAAACCGGTTCAAAAACTCATCACAATTTGGCCAGAGAATGCTACTTCAACACTACAGGACTGCTTTCAGTGCACAGACTGGAACATGTTTAAAGAGGCGGCCACCTACAACAACCACACAGACCTGCAGGAGTACACTGAAACTGTGACTGCTTACATCAAAAAGTGCATGGATGATGTGACAGTCACTAAGACCATCACCACACGTGCAAACCAAAAGCCGTGGATGACAGCAGAGGTTCGTGGGCTGCTAAAGACCAGAGATTAAGCATTCAGATCAGGAGATAAAGCAGCCCTCAAAACAGCAAGAGCCAATCTGTCCTGTGGCATCAAAAATGCAAAACGGTCACATGCTCAAAAAATCAACAATCACTTCACGGACAGCAGAGACACACAGAGCCTGTGGCAAGCCATACAGACCATCACTCACTACAAGCCCCTGCCACAGGCCTGTGATGATGATCCATCCCTCCCCGATACACTCAACCACTTTTATTCACGGTTTGAAATGCAGAACGACACACCTGCACAAAAACTGCCCACACCTCCCAACGACCAGGTGCTCTGTCTGTCTGCAGCCGACGTAAGAAAGACCCTATCCAGGATTAACCCACGAAAGGCTGCGGGTCCTGACAACATACCTGGCCGTGTACTGAAAGACTGTGCTGCACAGCTGACGGATGTCCTAACAGATATCTTCAACACCTCGCTGAGCCAAGCAGTCGTCCCCACATGTCTAAAATCCACAACAATCATACCGGTACCAAAGAAATCACCTGTGTCCTTTTTAAATGACTACCGTCCCATAGCACTGACTCCAATCATGATGAAGTGCTTTGAGAGGTTAGTCATGCAAAAAATCAAAAACAGCCTCCCCAACACACTCGATCCGCTCCAGTTTGCATACCGTCCTTGGATGGACTTTTTAACCGGAAGACCTCAATCAGTCCGTGTCGGCCACAACACCTCGAGCACTACCACACTGAGCACAGGTGCCCCACAAGGCTGTGTGCTCAACCCGCTGCTCTTCACTCTGCTGACCCACGACTGCACTGCCAAGTTCATCTCCAACCACATCATCAAGTTTGCTGATGACACAACAGTGTTAGGTCTCATCAGCAACAATGATGAAACGCACTACAGAGTCCCTCAATGTGGAGAAGACAAAGGAGGTTGTGTTGGACTTCAGGGGGAGGAACTCCACTGACAACCCCCCACTGACCATCGACAGCTCATCTGTGGAGAGAGTCAGCAGCACTAAATTCCTGGGGGTGCACATCACGGAGGATCTCACCTGGACCACCAACACCATGTCACTCTCCAAGAAGGCACAACAGCGCCTACACTTTCTACGCCGGCTGAAAAGAGCAAGTCTCCCACCACCCATCCTCACCACATTCTACAGGGGCACCATTGAGAGTGTGCTGACCAGCTGTATCACTGTCTGGTACGGGAACTGCACACCAAAGAAAAAAACTGAACTTTTTTTGTGCAATTCAAGTGTGTTACACACAGGTGAGTGGGCCTGTACAAACCACCTGTAGTAACACACTCTCTTCTATGCACTAGACACTTTTCCAAACACTGCTATGTGTACACAATCCCACAAAAAGACTCAGCAATATATGTATGTTTACATGCTCATGCACTACAAATCATCTTGTACTGTTCCTCAGCCAGCTGCTTGACTCACAATGTTTCTCTCTGCACATGTACAGTATTTATGTTAAGCATTCGCATAGTTTGTATAGTTTGTATTTTTTATCTTTATCTTTAGTTGTATAGGGTAAAGTTTTATGGTAAACAGTTTGTATAGTTTGTATTTTCTATCTTTATCTTTAGTTGTATAGGGTAAACATTTACATAGAGTATACTTAGTCAAAATCTGTCAGTAGGTTAGTTGTGTATAGGTTTATAGTGTTTTACTTCATTGTTGTATGTCTGTATTTATGTAGCACCGGGGACCTGTGAGGCACGACATTTCGTTCCACTGTATGTCCCCACATGTAGCGGAATGACAATTAAGCTCAACTTGAACTTGAACTTGAAATCACGCTGTTCCTCGTCCATCGGCCCGGTCAAAAGACTAAGCTTCTTCCTGAAACGCCTGCCCGCCAAATTTTCGGCGCTCATTTTGGGGGGCGGGGGGTTATTTATCGGGCGGCTGTCCTTTGCTCTGTTGTTTTTTGGGGGTACTCTGGGTTCGGGCCAAAATTCCGAGCTCGGAGCCCTCCCCTTGGACAGCACGCCAAATACACATAAACTATATTCTATTTATTATATCCAAGTGTGAACTCGTGAAACAAGATTCAGCGTATCTTTGACTTTTTTTTAGTGGATGGTCTCATTCTGTTTGTGACACTGTATGCTACAAAACCATGTTATTTTTTACAACCAAGATGCAGTTTTTTGAGCGCAAGTTATTCCATAACGGAGACAAACAATAACTCTCCTCAAAGAAATGTGACGTAAACAAAGGAATAACCATCCATATTACAACGTTATTGTTTCGTTGGATTAAAAGTGCTCTATGGGATGTTGTTCCGTGGACCCTTGCCTTTCTAACTAAATCGGGATTTACAGCTGTGGATGCGTTTATGACTCGTTATTACGATGAATCTGGTACGTGCTGCGTTTTTATTATGCATGTTTTGATGTGTACTGCTAACACAAATTTAGCAAATACATTCCTTATAAGCTTTCCATTGAAAAACAGCGATCTATCGTCGATGCCTGTGGCTTAGACCTTTAGAATGATATATAGTTTGTCAAGATTAATTATGTCCCTTTTCATCTAATCTGTTCGTAAACAATGACACGTGCAAACAAAGAGCGTTCAGTGCGCATCCTGTTCGCGCAGACAGGATACGTCATCAGCGCTTTCATGCACGCTGTGCAGACAGAGCGAGAATGGCAGACAAACATCAACAACCTGATCTTCCTTCCTGGTATTGTAGTACTTTCACTAACTGTGCTATAAAATTTTCTCACCAGTGAATGACACATGATGTAGCCCAGCGCGGTTCCCAGTTCCAGTCCTTGCACCCCCCCACTCTGCATATTTTGCATGTCTCGCTTAGTTAACACACCTGATTCAGATAACCAGCTCGTTAGAGGTGAGCTACGTGAATGAACTGTGTCCCGATTGACATGCTCCCTACACAGTGTTCATTGCTCCCTTCTCTCTGAGCAGGGGAAATCCGTTGAAGTTTATTTCACTTCGGAACATTCATTCACGGATTTGCGCTACGCAGCGTCTTCACACACAGACGAAACTTACTAGAGAAGTGTGAAATAATATACCTCTGTAAATAAATACTTTTTAAATTCATGTCTCAAATCAAATCAAATCACTTTTATTGTCACATCATCACAGTACATGTGCCTTGATGAGTGAAATTCTTGAGAGCGTGCTCCATACAGTGCAGAAACAATTAACATGTAGACAGTACCATTACATACTTACATACTTATACAGATGACAATGTGCAATACACACATACATATACTCAGTACAGACAGTGTACTATTAGACATACTTACAGTTATCAATACACATTATACACGGTATGTACACATTCTACATTATGTACACATATATACACACACAGTAATATGCAAAGGTGCAGTAGATTATACATAATCTGGATACGCAAATGTCATGGATGTGCATTGGATGGTATCCAGTGGTAGCAGATAGATTGATGTATTAGTGCAGTGTGTACGTGTAGTCCAGTTTGAACTGTGGAGTTAAAGTGCAGTGCGTGGCATATCGTAAAGTGGGAGTGTGCTGTAGGGTGTATTAGTTCTGGCTGTTCATTAGCCTGATAGCCTGAGGGAAAAAGCTATCCCTCAGTCGGCTAGTGTGGGATCGGATGCTGCGGAGATGTCTTCCTGAGGGCAGCAGAGAGAACAGTCTGTGGGATGGGTGGGTGGAGTCATTGATGATCCTACAGGCTTTCCTTATACACCGCCTGGTGTAGATGTCCTGGAGGGAGGGAAGCTCACCTCCAACAATGTGGCGGGCAGTTTGCACAACCCTTTGCAGAGCTTTGCGGTTGCCAGCGGTGCTGTTTCCAAACCAGGTGGTGATGCAGCTGGTCAGGATGCTCTGGGTGTGTGTTCTTTGCTCTGTCTCCTGAAATCCACCACCAGCTCCTTGGTCTTGTCGATGTTGAGTGAGAGGTGGTTCTCCTGACATCATTTAGTCAGGGTACTCACCTCCGCTCTGTAGGCCGTCTCATCGTTGTTAGTGATCAGGCCTATCACCGTTGTGTCATCAGCGAATTTGACGATGACGTTGGAGCTGTGTGTGGCTGCACAGTCATGTGTGTACAGGGAGTACAGGAGTGGGCTGAGGACGCAGCCCTGCGGAGCACCAGTGTTGAGGGTCAGCGGAGATTAAGTGTTGTTGCCCATTCTGACCACCTGACTTCTGCCTGTCAGAAAGTCCAGGATCCAGCTGCACAGAGATCTGTTTAGTCCTAGAGTCTGGAGCTTCGCAACCAGTGTGGCAGGCACTATGGTATTGAATGCGGAGCTGTAGTCTACAAACAGCATTCTCACATAGGCGTTCTTGTTTTCCAGGTGGGAGAGAGCAGTATGCAGGGTGAAGGCAATAGCATCGTCTGTGGAACGGTTGCTGCAATATGCAAATTGCAGCGGATCCAGTGAGGCAGGCAGCACAGAGCAGATGTAGTCTCTGATGAGTTTCTCAAAACACTTGCTGAAGATGGGTGTCAGAACAACGGGCCTCCAGTCATTCAAGCATGTGATTTTATTTTTCTTTGGTATGGGCACAATGGTGGATTTTTTTAAGCATAAGGGAACCAAAGACAGAGAGAGGGAGAGGTTGAAAATGTCTGTGAAAACCCCGGCTAGCTGGAATGCACATGCTCGGCGCACACGGCCTGGGATGCCATCAGGACCCACAGCCTTGTGGATATTCACCCGTTTGAAGGATCGGGTTTCATCCGCGACAGAAATGGAGATTGCACTCACCTCCTCTGCAACAGCAGCGGGAGCGCTCTCTGTGTGGGCGGTGTTGTGAGCCTCGAAACGAGCATAAAAAAGATTAAGCTCGTCCAGTAGAGAGGCGGCAATGTTCACTGTAGCTGGTTTGTTCCCTTTAAAATCCGTGATGTTATTGATGCCCTGCCACATGCTTCTTGCGTTGTTGGTGTTGAATTGTTCTTCAACTTTGTTTTTATATTGTCGTTTGGCGGCTTTGATGGATTTCCTGAGATCATAACTGGCTTGTTTTCGATCGTCAGAGCTCCCGGATTTAAAGGCAGATGTCCGCGTTGACAAGGCTGCTCGAACATCGCTGTTAATCCACGGTTTTTGGTAAGGGTAGATGCGGATTGTTTTGGTCGGCACAACGTCCTCTACACACTTCCTGATGAAACACATTACAGAATCTGAGTACGCCTCTATGTCGTCATCAGACGCTGCCCGGAACATGTCCCAGTCCACGTGATCAAAACAGTCCTGTAGTATAGCGTCTGATTGGTTCGACCAGCATTGAATTGTCTTGAGGGCGGGTGCTTCTCGTTTCAGTTTCTGCCTATAAGCAGGAAGGATCAGAACGGAAGAATGATCCAATTTGCCGAAAGGTGGGCGGGGGAGCGATTTGTAGGCGTCCCGGAAAGGAGAATAGCAGTGGTCCAGTACACGATCACCACGTGTGTTGATGGTGATGTGTTGAAAGTATTTTGGAGCTATTGTTCTGAAGTTGGCTTTGTTAAAGTCCCCCGTAACAATAAACGCTGCATCTGCTCGCTTTTACGCGGTTTCCTGCTCGCTTATTTTCCCATACAGTTCCTTGAGTGCCTGGTCTGTGTTGGCTTGAGGGGGAATGTAAACAGCTGTGATCATGATCGCTGTAAATTCCCTCGGTAGCCAGAATGGTCGACACAGAAGCTTATGAAATTCCAGATCAGGGGAGCAGAAGGATTTAATAGAGTGTAGATTCCTTTCATCACACCACGAGTTGTTGATAAAGAAACAAACGCCCCCACCTCTGCTTTTCCCTGTGAGCTCTTTCGTTCTGTCCGAGCGGTGCACGGAGAACCCCGTGAGCTCGATGGCTGACTCTGGAACCACTGCAGACATCCATGTTTCTGTGAGGCAAATAATACAGCAGTCCCTTGTTTCTCATTGGTATGAGATGCGCACCCGCAGCTCGCAGATTTTGTTGTCCAGTGACTGAACGTTAGCCAGCAAAATGGTTGGGAGTGGAGGTCGGAGGGGACGGCGTCTGAGTCTGACAAGGACTCCGGCTCTCTTTCCCCTTTTTCGGTGGCGTTTCCTCGGTCGCAACCGTGCGGCCCAGACAAAGGGCTCTGATGCGGTGTCTGTAAACAAAGCGCCAGCGTTCAAGAACTCAAAGTCTGGTTTGCGTTGCGCGACGAAGGAACCAATGTTCAAAAGTGTGTGTCTATCATAGACAGATATACTAACAACATCCAGCACGTAAAACAACAAAATAACAAATAAAACATATGAAAAACTGCAGTTTTCTCGGAGCTCCCAACACGGCTGCCATGCTCGGCGCCATCTTGGAGAGAGTATCTCCAAGTCTCACACACTTTAGTGCCCTTTGTATGGAACATATACACTCGTTTCGAACTGGAATCATGGCACGTGAGGCCTGAGGTCTCTCTGTCAAAAAGACCAGTTGCAGAGGGAGTTGTTCAGACTTAGCAGGCTCAGCTTTCAGATCATTTGCTGAGTAATGATGGTGCTGAATGCTATGCTGAGGTCTACAAACGTCATTCAAACATATATGTCCTCATGGGTCACAGAAGCGGGGGGCACTGGGTACTGGTACAAATATGACATGGGCTTTTTAAAATAACCCCCCCAAAAAACATATAGGCTCATATGTATGCACATTTAGTCATTAAAAGATGGCAATCTCGATTAAAACACACACAATCTAACTACCGCTACCACATTTTCCGATCCACGAACGTGCCGAATATCCAAGCAGAAAGACTGCAAAAACAGAGACCACTGGATCAACCTTTGATTTGGTCACTGTAAAGAATTCAAAAAAGTCAAAGGATTATGATCTGTATATATCACAATTGGTGCACTGGAAGTAAGATAAATAGCAAAATGCTGAAATGCCCAAATAAGAGCTAATGCTTCTTTCTCAACTACAGAGTAATGACGCTGATAAGAGTTAAAATTCCTCAAAAAGAAACTGACTGGATGATTGACTCCCTCTGCATTGGACTGCTGAAGAACAGCTCCAGCTCCCACGTTACTGGCATCAACATGCAACATAAACGTTTTATCGAAACACGGAGCCAGAAGCACAGGTGCAGAACACAGCAAGGACTTAACATTTTCAAAAACCAGTTTCCAACTACAGGACCAGACGAACTTTGTCTTACCCTTCAATTAATCCGTAAGAGGTGCCACTACTGTGGAGAAATTACAACAAAAAGATTGGTAGTATCCTACCAATCCTAAAAACCGCATGAGCTCCTTTTTTGTCGTTGGAGGGGGAAAGTCCTGAATGGATTGTACCTTAGCCTGCACTAGACACACTTTACCATTGCCCACCACCTTACTGAGGTACGTCAAGTCAAGTCACCTTTATTTATATAGCGCTTTTAACAATACAAATTGTGTCAAAGCAACTGCACAATATCAAAATAGGAAAATAGTGTCAATAATGTAAAATGACAAGATTAAACACTCAATTTTCAGTTAACCTGTTAACATGCACCAGGACGCCGGCGCACTGAAAGCTCTTTGTTTGAACATGTGATCGTTTGTGAATAGATTAGATGAAATGGGACAAAGTTAATTTTGACAAACTATATATCATTCCGAAGGTCTAAGCCTCAAGCATCGACGACAGATTGCTGTTTTTCGATAGAAAGCTTAGAAGGAATGTATTTGCTAAATTTGTGTAAGCAGTACTCATCAAAACATTTATAAAAAAACGCAGTACATACCAGATTCATCCTGATAATGAGACACAAACGTATCCACTGCTGTAAATCCCGGTTTAATTTGAGAGGTAAGGATCCACGGAACAACATTCCATCAAGAACTTTTACTCCAACGAAACAATAACGTTGTAATTTGGATCGTTATTGATTTGTTTCAGTTTCATTTCTTCAGGGAGAGTTATTGTTTGTGTCCGTTATGGAATAAATTACGCTCAAAAACAGCGTCTTGGTGGTAAAAAACATCACAGTTTTGTAGCTTACAGTCTCACAGACAGAATGAGACCATCCAAAAAAAAAAAAGTTAAAGATAAGCGGAATATTGTTTATTTGAATTCTGGCGCTCCCTCGTGACGGCGCGTGACGCACGCTGTGACGCACCTGTCATTTGATGGGGGCGTAACTTAGCGATCGCTTTTGCTAAATAAACCTTTTTTTTTTTTTTTTTTTTTATTTATGTGTGTGTGTGTGTGTGATGTGTGTAACATGGCTGTATCTGCATGATTACCATCTATATGAACGCACATCAGCGTGTAATTAACAACTATATGACTGCTATCAGAATGCTGTCAATGACGGCTATTATTGATGATATGGCCCATCTGTATGATTATCATCTGTATGGACGCACATCAGCGTGTGATTACTGACTGCAATCAGTGTGAATGTCTGGCAATATCAGTTTATGTCTGGCAGTGCAGAGTATTGAGTATGTAGGCTACTACATACAAAGCAAATTCTTCTTTTTTTCTTCTTCTTTTTTATTACTCAAATTATTCTTATTGTATTTTTAGTGCTCAAATAAATCACTAATATGATGTATAAAATTCTGTCTATTATTATATAATTGAAAAAACTATGTATAAGGACTAAAATAGTTTGTGGAATTCTTCAATACATCTAGTGGTAATTTTCATTAAACGGGGGGGGGGGAATATTATCTGGAAATATTATCACAAAAATGATTTCAGGAATCTCATTTTTCATGGTATCTTCTTCAAATTTGACATATAAACTCATTAGACATGTGACTTTCAACCCATTACTTTTCTGGATTGCTCCTGGACTTATTTCATGTATTTGTTTATGAAATAAAAAAAACATTCAGTGTGGTAAAACATTTTTCAAGGCACTTGAAAAAGTAATATTTTGTAATATTTTAAAATGGAAGTAATATTTTGTTACTTCCATCACTCGCACTGTGCAATGTTGACATGCTTCAGTGAGTGAATAGGGATTTGAAGCCACAGAATCGACATACTCAAAATGAAGCAATGTCACCCCACCTGTGATGGGTATGTGCAAATCAGGTGAATCGGTGAAAAAATGGCCTGTGTTAGGGAAATGCACACCAATCAGGGAATGGCCACTGCATTGTACTGCAGAGAACTATATGCAGATAACAGTATTGGTTAGTTTTCCAACCACATTTTGATTTTCACCATGAGCCTAGATTGACCATTTTGAATGGAAACTAGTGAATTGTACCTAGATACATGTTTGACACTTTGCAAAATTGTACACAGTCACAATTATAAAAATGTATCACCTACAAAATTCTACAGATCTGTTCCTTATCAAATTAGTAAAGTGTCTTTCAGCCAATGATTTTTCTAAATAATTGTCATTTATTGTCTAAAAATGCTATGCTACACATTTCTTCATTGTTTTTTAGCACCTTTCAACATCAAACAAGAAGTCCCCCACCAAGATCACAATGATGACACTACCTCCTCATCACAAAGTTTGAGCGAATCTGATGAGCCTGAAATAATAGACAACAAACAGAAGAAAAGGAAGAAGGTGGCACACCATTCACTTCGACATCACATTCGAGGTCAGTGGCTTTTCTACATTGTTTCTAATGCTTACATTGTATCATATACAGGTATCGTATTGCTGTTGTTTCCCCATACACCTGAATTTGCTTTCAACAATGTTGTTTTAAGTTCAGTGAAAAATCAATTTAGTCATGATCTGGTCCAGAGCTGTTAAATGGATGGCCTGCCATTATTAGCAGGAAATGGTTGATTGACATACATTTCACTACTTTCATATTTTCCTTGTTTAAGGTTTTTTTTTTTATACCATTGTAAGTGTGTGTTCTCTATTTATGGAAATATGTTTATCATTTTAATGTGAAATATTTCTATTCAATTTGTTTTTGTTAAATGAATCTCAATTTTCTCGTCACTTTCTCACCCTTTTGCCATCTTAAACTTGTATCACATTATTACTTCTGTAGAACAAAGAACAAATATTTTGATGGAGATGTATATCCTCAAAATACACATGAATAAACCACATAAAAGCAGCATAAAGTTTAGAGTCAGTAGTTCAAGTCATTTCTTCTGAAGAAATGCAATTGGAGTTGGTTGATAAACCCTTTCCTTCTTGACATTGCCAGTGTTTTTGCAAACACTATACATTCTACAGTGTTCTTGGCACAATGCATGGATTAAGTATGAGGCAGTTTTAAGTGAGTTTCAATAATTGATCCAGCTAGGCGACTGCAGTGGTAAGGCATGACGTAACTTGGGGGTTATACTTTGGTCTATTTCTCATATACCCTACACCAGATACCACATATGGATTAAATTACTAAAGACGTATGTAACAAAATGCTTTTCTACTGCCTTTATATTCTTTTTGGAGTTTAAAAGTTTTAGGTTTTAGTATTCGTTGACTCGTGTTGTATACAAATAATAACATCACATCTTCATCAAAATATCATGGTTTGAATTTTGCTGAAAAATGAAATATACAAGTTAAACAGCATAGGACTGAGTAAATCATTTAATAATATATGTTTGAAGTATTCTTTTAAGTAAAATTCTCTTGATAAAATTAAAATTAAAAAATAGAAATGATATCACATAAAACACAAGGGTGTGTTTTTGCATGCACATTTTTAAATTAATTCCAAATAAATAAAACTGGTCCTAAAGAACTGCATTATCAGTTACCATCACAATATGCAAGAAATACAAGAAGCCTGTACTTTCTGTATTTTTGTTTACTGTTTTTCTTTATATACTTTATATTTTGACAATATATCTTTCTATCTTATTCATGCAAAGTTAAAGGTCAAGGGGAGGTCATCAGCCACTATAATCAAGTCCTCAAAACATTCAGGAAAGTTCGCACCATGTCAGAGGCATTCCATCGGCACAATGTTGACAGGGGCACCATTGCAACAACAGCACCAATAGCAGAGCTTCAGATTGCAGACCCCAAGACCTACAGCACCCTGGTGTTCGATCCAGCTATGGAAACATTGCTTGCTATTGCAAAAAGATGTGCCAGTAGTGTTAATCCTGAAATTAAAAGATCCATTGAAGATCTCAAGGCTCGAGGGCATCTATTGCTCAAGGCATCTATTGCCCATTTTGATGAAGTATTGAAGCAATTATTTGTTATTGCAAGATTTTGTTCAAGAAAGAAAGAGACTGTTCAGTAAAAGTTAAAGTTTAGATAATTGTTTTAGATTAAATAAAAAAAAATAGTTGGATACTTAATTATTTTAGTTATTTTTTTGTTTGTTTCGTTTTCTTTTTGTTATATTCTGGAAATATATTCTACTAGTTAAATTGGTTTGTTGGCTAGTAACTTTGAGCAGTGTTGATAAAAAGGACCTGAAGGAGCTCTTTAACTTTACTATTTAAGATTGTTACAATTAAAACTTAAACTTAATTTTTTTGGGGGGGGGGGGGGGTATTAACATTCATTCATATGTTTTTATACAGTGTGTTGACTGTGATTATTGAAGATGTGTCTCATCTGTAGTTTGTTCTCTTGTTTAACCATAAAACAATAAAGACAGTATTCTTCACTGCAATATTTCATGTCTCTTTTCTTATTGGAAAACAGCTAATTCTTACTTTAGAATAGGGAACATAATCTGAGGTAATACTGCATTTATTAGTGAGAAATGTGCTTGTTAGCTATTAACAAATTTAGTTTATAAATCATTTGTTAGTATAGAACAACTGCTAGAAAGACTGTGCTTTTGTGTAACATCACTGTGTTTTTCAGTGAATTTAAATGTCTGTGATGAAATGCCTATTCTATATTTATTTCATACTTATAAGCTACAGATTCACACAGTGTACTGAGAACTTATAAAGTGTGTAATTTGCACAATACAAGCTATTAGTTTGTTTTATTTTTAGCTAATTAGTACACTGTTAGGACAGAAACAAGTATAAAGGGTCTAAGACAAAAATAAGACAACAACCAATAAAGGCCTTATAAATAGCCTGTAATGGCATACAAGTCTATAACTAGTCACTTACAAATGAAGTTATTAGTCATTAATTACAGTCTAATTTCTGATCCTTAAAATAAAGTGTTACCGTAATGTTTTCTCACCAGTGAATGAGACATGAGGTAATCTGACAGTGCTGCATTCAGTCCTCCACCAACACAGGTTAGTCTCTGTTCTGCCGGAGCACGTTTATGTGTTTTGGAGGAGGCGCAGCTTTGCAAAATGATTATGCAGGGAGGGTGGGGATCTTGCATTCAAAGCTAGCTTGCTATTGCTAGCCTTTCCAAAATCGCCTACCCTATGTTTAAGAAGATCTTTTAGCAAACACACAGTCAAATGAATAGCCTTTCAAACACATACAATTCACATGGACACTAGAAAGATTCGTTCTTGTCCAGTGTCTACTATTTAAGTTATAAGTGTCAAAATGTTTTTGTACTTGTTTAAACTATTTGTGGGTATCTCTTAATCCCCTCACACAAGCACTCATCTACGTTGCCATCTATTGTTGTTGCCATCTTTAGTAGTTTGTTGTTGTTCATATTCTGTCCCCTTTGTTTCTTTTCAGACTGTGAAACACCAGGTCGGGCCAGTGTTGCCACCTTGTGGAAACCAGTGCAAATAAATAAAAAATGTATGCGCACTGTACGCATACACTTGCATATGCATAAAAAAATCATAGCATACTTTGGGCTTAAGTGTAATGGCAAAATAATTTATTACACATTTTCTTCAGAGTGAAAGTGCAGGTGATTTTTTGAAATTGCTATATTTTGTAAACCTTTTGCCAAACTGAGAAACACTGCAGTTTCTTTCTATTATAAGATTGCAAATGACATTTCAGGTCTCTTTGATACATGACACCCTTTTCACACTGAATATGCATGAAATTCCTCTCCAGTTTAAAGCCTCATGTGGATGTTAAGGTATCCTTTACGTGTCAATCTCTTTCCACACTGATAGCAGGTGAAGGCTCCTCTTCACTGTGAATTTATATGTAAACCTCAAGGTTTGCTTTGTGCAAGTCTTTCCAAAGTGATGACACATGAAAGGTTTCTCTTCAAGTTTTTACATGCCTCTTAAAGTGATTTCTATATGTGAAATTCATTCCACACCAATGACATATAAATCAGTTTTCTCTTGAGTGAGTCTTCATGTGTTGATTTAGTGTAACATTGAATCTGAAATTCTTTCCACACTGACCACATACGAATGGCTTCTCTCCAGTGTGAATTCTCATGTGGGCATTAAGTGTTGGTTTATGTGGAAAACTCCTTCCACACTGAGGACATGTATAAGGCTTCTCTCCAGTGTGCTTTCTCATGTGGCGTATAAGGCTTCCTTTTCGAATAAAATTTATTCCACACTGTTGGCAGGTGAAAGAGCACTCTCCAGTGTGAATTTTAATGTGACGCGTAAGGCTTCCTTTTTGAGTGAAACTTATTCCACACTGTTGGCATGTGTAAGGCTTCTCTCTGGTGTGAATTATCATGTGCCTGTCAAGGATTCCTTTTCTGTTGAAACTTATTCCACACTCTTGGCATATGAAAGGGTTCTCTCCAGTGTGAATTCTCATGTGTACTTCAAGGTTTTCTTTTCTGCTGAAACTTTTGCCACACTGTTGGCAGGTGAATGGGTTCTCTCCAGTGTGAATTCTCATGTGGACTTTAAGGTTTCCATGTTGACTGAAACACTTTCCACAATGTTGACAGGTAAAAGTGCTCTCTCCAGTGTGAATTCGATTGTTGTGTTTAAGGCTTCCTTTTTGAATGAAACTTATTCCAACCTGTTGGCAGATGAAGTAATCTCTGCTTCCTGTCTTTTGAGTGCTTCTTTCCTCTTCTAATGATGTCTTTTCAGTCTGTGAGGATTTTTCTCCAATTATTAAATTGTGATGTTCCTTATACCGATCTTCAATTTTATTCAGATCTTGTCTCTCTTCTTTCAGTGCCATCAGATCTAATGTGAAAAGAGACAAATACAAGTTAACCCCAGTTTAATGATACAACAGGAACAGACAAAAACGTTTAGACATGTAACCAGCAGCGTGTGTATGCTAGACTCTATACCCACTTAAACAGGTGTTTCCTATAATTACAGAATCTCCTCTCAATATGGTCTGCTTTCTTTAGGACAGTGTTTTTAAACTGGTGGGTTGCGACCCACTACCGTTCTGAGTGGGTCGCAGAGTGTGCGGCCAAAGAAACGACATCAACAACAAAAAACTTAATTCTAAATGTTTTTCTGATGCGAGCCTTTTATTTTAAAAGACGTGCATGAAAAGCTGTTGACACGTCAGTTTAAGTAAAGAGTGTCTGAGAAAAAAGCGCTGTCCCATTTCAGTATCTGCGGTGAGATGAGGTGTTGACAGGTTTAATGTCAGTATCATTATTTTATTGTTATTTTCGTAACTCTCAGCTCAGAAAAGCGAACTATCCTGTCCTGCCAGATGTTATACCGTGTTCGTAGCACGCACTCTTCAATAGCATGTGCATGACTCATGAAATAAAAGTACAGTACCGATAAAATCACATAACTGGTACTGCGTGTGTTAGCTGGGAAGGATTTGCAGGAAGGTATGATATTCATTCTATTCAGGAGCAGTTTCCATGTTTCATTAACAGTTCATGTTAGTATTGTATATTCACCATGGTAACTGTTGTTTCCATAACCCAAAAATACCATGTTATTTTCACTTTGTGTCATTTTGTATATGTTTAAATGACTGTGGTGGCTTAAACCAACTTAATAGTGTTAACAAAAATTAGTTTGGGATTGCTATTTAATAGCCTTACCTTGTAGGCTGTTTATTCAGTATTAATCATATTCTTAACAGTCTTAACTTAATTTTTGTGAAATAAATTTGCTTTGTTTTTGTTTTTTTAACAAATTATATATGCTAAGTGGGTCGCGGCTTGTTGACCATGGGAAAACGTGGGTCCCAAGGCCAAACCAGCTGAGAACCACTGCTTTAGGACATATCCCAAAAAGGTTTAAGCTGGTAGATGTCTAAAAACCATAGCTTGGCCCAAGAGAACTGGTTAATTAGAGGCTGATCTCAAACCAACCATTTATGTTTAAATTATTATAAAAATAGTGTCCTCTCACCTATGTTCAGTTTCTATTGCTATTAGATCTTTCCACATCATAGACCACAACATTTTTTGGATAGCTTGAGAATTTCTTATTCATGTTGGCATACAGGTGCATCTCAATGAATTAGAATGTCGTGAAAAAGTTAATTTTTTCTTGTAAGTTATTTCAAAAAGTGAAACTTTCATATATTTTAGATTCATTGCATGTAAAGTAAAACATTTAAAAAAAAAATTGTTTTAATTTTGATGATTAGAGCTTACAGCTCATGAAAGTCAAAAATCAGTATCTCAAAATATTAGAATATTTACATTTGAGTTTCAATTAATGACCATCCCTACAGTATACATTTCGGATATCTCTTGTTCTTTGAAACCACAATAATGGAGAAGACTGCTGAGTTGGCCATTATCCAGAAGATGAACATTGATGCCCTCCACAAAGAGGGTAAGTCACAGAGGGTCATTACTGAAAGGTGTGGCTGTTTACAGAGTGCTGTATCAAAGCATATTGAATGCAAAGTTGACTTGAAGGAAGAATTTGGGTAGGAAAAGGTGCACAAGCAACAGGGATGACTGCAAGCTTGAGAATACTGTCAAGCAAAGCTGATTCAAACACTTGTGAGAGCTTCACAAGGAGTGGACTGAAGCTGGAGTCATTGCATCAAGAGTCACCACGCTCAGACGTCTTCAGGAAAAGGCCTACCAAGCCACTTCTGAACCAGAGACAACGTCAGAAGCGTCTTACCTGGGCTGTGGAGAAAAAGAACTCAGTGGTCCAAAGTCCTTTTTTCAGATGTAAGTAAATTTTGCATTTCATTTGGAAATCAAGGTCCCAGAGTCTGGAGGAAGAGTGGAGAGGCACAGAATCCATGTTGCTTGAAGTCCAATGTGAAGTTTCCACAGTCAGTGATGATTTGGGCTGCCATGTCATCTGCTGGTGTTGGTCCACTGTGTTTTCTGAGTCCACAGTCAACGCAGCCATCTACCAGGAAATTTTAGAGCACTTCCATGCTTCCTTCTGCTGACAAGCTTTATGGAGATGCTGATTTCATTTTCCAGCAGGACTTGGCACCTGCCCACACTGCCAAAGGTACCAAAAGCTGGTTCAATGACCATGGTGTTACTGTGCTTGATTGGCCAGCAAACTCGCCTGACCTGAACCCCATAGAGAATCTATCGGGTATTGTCAAGAGGAAGATGAGAGACACCAGACCCAACAATGCAGATGAGCTGAAGGCCACTGTCAAAGAAACCTGGGCTTCCATACCACCTCAGCATTGCCACAAACTGATCACCTCCATGCCACGCCGAATTGAGGCAGTAATTAAAGCAAAAGGAGCCCCTACCAAGTATTGAGTACATATACAGTAAATTAACATACTTTCCAGAAGGCCAACAATTCACTAAAAATGTTTTTTTTATTGGTCTTATGAAGTATTCTAATTTGTTGAGATAGTGAATTGGTGGGTTTGTGTTAAATGTGAGCCTAAATCATCACAATTAAAAGAACCAAAGACTTAAACTACTTCAGTCTGTGTGCATTGAATTTATTTAATACACGAGTTTCACAATTTGAGTTGAATTACTGAAATAAATGAACTTTTTCACGACATTCTAATTCATTGAGATGCACCTGTATGTGGACAAGCATTAGCTTATTTAGGTCCTACCTATTCTACCCTTGCCACTTGTGTTTGATGAGGCATCTCTTCTTTTACCCAAAATATGGAGTGCTAAAGGGTTCATTATTATGTCCTCTGCTTTTCTCCTTGTATATGCTTCCCATGAAGGACATTTTCATTAGATTTCACTGTTATGCTGATGAGACATAGTTTAATATTTTCTTGCAACCTAAAGAAACTACACAACTGCTGTTAGAAGAGTGTATTATCAATGATGGGATGGGTAGAAATTTTATTTTATAATTTTCTTTGAGATATTATTATTATTATTAGATCAAAACCCACACATAAGATTCTAAATATCGATAGATGTATTGTATTCTACTGTTAAGAACCTGGGTGTTATGAATGGCAAGTACAATTAAATAATAATGCATTCAATATTTTGAAAAATTATATTTAAATTTAAAATATATTTAATTTACAGATAAACCTTGATTTAAATGTTTAATTTACATTTTTTAAACATTTCCTCAAAAAGGACACATAAAACTTAAGGCACTGTTTTTGATCTTTAAATGTAGAAGCTGCATATATATTGCAGCTGAATATATACTGAGGAAAATAGTATTTGAACTGATTTTGCATATATTGGAGGGGTCAGCCAGGTGCACATAGACATAATCTAAAAAAAAAATCCAGTTGTATGATTTTTTAACATTTATTTGTTTACAGCTGTTATTTGAACTGAGAAAATCTGAATTTGGACTGCATTAATGCACAGCTCTATTTTCTTTTCTAGACATCGGCTTGTCAGAAACACGGAGTAGTTCATTCCGTTTAGGTCCTGGCTATGCCAGAACCTGATATGCTACAGTTATCCTGGCTGTGTGCTTTGGGGTCACTGTCAATCATAGTTGTTCCCCAATGACTGGCCCCGGTATTCTCCTTAATACAGCAATCTAATTTCAGCAGATTAACTCATCATTCTTCTTCCTCCAAACACGTTTAGTGGAATTATGACTTAATTTTTTATAGTTGCGTTTGTCATTCATGAAACAGTATACATAACCTTGGATGTTTGGTCATTGACTCCTCCCGTGTATTCTGGGCTGATTTCTCACCTTTCTTAGACAAAACGAGGTGAGATCCATTCAGGGAGATTGACAATTTGAAGAAACGAGCTTACTCACGAAAAAGTGTCTCCTGACATATTCAATGTCTAAGTAGTAAGTATGCGACACCGACCTTCAAAATAAAAGATTTATGACTTTGACCTTTGACCTCATTCCATAGGGATTAACCGTTTGACCTTTTTACGAGTGCACCGGGGTTGACGTCATGTAATATGTCATCTGTTTGCAATATATCATGTTTATAGCTCGTTAACCGTGAAAGCACCCCGATATTTACAACATCCGTGAACGAACGACCTCTGTGATGTGAAATGTGTTTGCAATATATTATGTCATTACGATTCATCTTATGACATCGGTTTGTAATAAACGGTCATGATGTCCGGTACGTGACATTAACTTAATAACATAACATAATATATATGTATATTTTTATCTGTTGTGCAATATATCTACCTGACCTCCGGGGTTAAAACGAGAGAACGTTTGTAATATAGATGTCGATCCTCCGGTACGCGTCCCGTGATCTGTTTAAATCGTGGTCCGCCTGTGCTCTTATCAGGGTGCCACACTAACGCAGAGGGTTTTGGTCATCCTACACAGAGGTGCGAAAGAGATGTTGGTTTAAGAGATATTAAGAGATAAAAAATTGAAGTTACAAGTTATGGTCATTTTAGATGTTTAAAATAAATGACATTGCTAAAGGAGTCAATATATGAGAAAAAAAATACACACACACTCTCACACACACACAGAGACACTCTCACACACATACACACACACACACAGACACGGTTGTATTCAAATTAAATAAAAAGAAAGAATTAAAATCGTAGCCTAATGAATAAAATAAACTTTGAGCTTAATAAAAAATTGTCTTACTTTTTTCAGAGATCCACAAATGAGGTAATAGTTTTCAGTCTGCTTCTCCTCCAGGATAAGGGAGTATAGGGTGAACGCAGACACACACACACACACACACACACACACACTTCTACTCCCAGGATAAGGGAGGATAGGGAAACGCAGCGGTGTGCTGCACATCATTGCTGTCACGACCTCTCTCTCTCTCTCCCTTGTTCCCTGTTTATATTAATATTTATTAAATCCACAGTAGACTGTATTGCACATTTTATTTCATTGCACATTTTACTCCTTATTTTATTTTATTTTATTCTTATTTTTTATCTTATTCTTACCTATATTTATATATACTCTCCTGTGTTATGTTTCATCTTTTATTTTATTTTTTTGCACTGTCCATTGAGCTGTATAAAATAAACATTTAATATAGTTTTTGGTCGCAATAAATATGAAAAATGTTGCCTTACATTTAGTGCTTAGAGGTGGATCTTTACACAAATGATGTCCATTCTGTGAATGAAATGTTCCCAAAAATAAAATAAAATACAACAAAAAAGTTGAAGTTATAAAAAAATATTAAATATAAACAAAACTCACAGCTCCTCTTTAGGGTAATCTCCAATGTGAAACTGAGGCTGCTTCAGACCCTCACAGAGAAGGGGCGGTGAGGGTCGAGTTACACACCAGATGATCTGAGATGATATTCTGTTAACCTTTCTTTTTCTTCGAAGTGATGTTATGCCCGTGTTAATGATTTCAAAGCCTAATCGTAAGACTTTAAATAAACACAAGACCGTTTCTTGACAATTATTTCCCTCTACGCACGTTTTCCGTCTGTTTTCTTTTTAGAAAATTCATAAATACCACAATCAGAGGTTTTCATGAGCTACGTGAGTTTACACTTGCATAGCTTGCAAGAACAACCGGTTATAATTTAAGAGATAATATCTCGCTGAAGTGGTCAAAGCGCACGTTTTATGACCGTTGAAGGCATTACTTTCCTCTGTTGTTTGACCCACCTACATTCAGAATTCGGTACTTAAATAGGGTTTCTACATTGTTTTTTTTTTGTTTTTGTTTTTTTACATCGTTACAACAGTCTCAGCTGCTCCAATCACTCGTAAAAGAAGAGCGATGTTTGTAACACCGCCAAGAAGTTCTGTTGAAATGGACGAAGACGCGCTCCGTCTGACGAAGATTGACCGTGAAGATGAAGATTTTGTGAAACAAGATTTCCCAGTGTCTGATGATCGTGTGGGTAGATTTGTGTTTGACACGTCATTGCAGACTGTGAAACTCTACGTTTTGGATTCTTACGAGGACTATACATCCGAATGCGCCTACCTGCTTTTGACCGCCATAGACTGGACATACTTCTACAATCAAATTTGGAGAGAATTTAATTTTGGCGATAAAATCAGGTACATTTTCCAGTGGGATGCTGTTTCGCCGGGGATGAGGTATCGGGTGACAACGCGGATGGCCTACATGTGCATTACACCCCGTTGGAACAAAATTGCATCATGACCAAAATTATCTCATGATGGTAAATAAACATCGGGAGGAATCTGAATTTTTTTTTTTTTGTCTCAAAGCAGTGATGAATCAGACTCTGACTCTGATGAAACTGACTCTGAGTATGATTGTGACTTTCCTATTCCTGAGGACAACCCTTTCGGATGCTGCAAAATGAATCTATATTTCGATCGGAGCGACGTGCCTCTGTTAAACACCATTTTTTCGAAACTGTTTCAGTCAAGTGAAACCAAATTATCAGTCTGTGTACAACAAGTTTCCCGATCTGCGATACATTACCATTACTTGAAACAATTTGCCGACATCTTAAAAATCCTAATAAGCGACCGAGTTACCTCGTAATAGTTAACCAAAATATCTTTCTGTGAGAACTATTTCTCTTTGACCAAAGCACGCCCCACAGGCCACCGCCTACGGCAACACCCCCATCTCAACAACCAACCAACAGCCGACATGTAGAAACAAGACCTCAACAATTTATTTCACTCTAATGTACAAAAGACCCATCATTACTTGCGTACGGCTACGCTATATCCTCTGCGATCAAAGAGCGGCTGTCCGGATAAACTCTAGATCTGCGAATACTGGGTTTGACAGCGTGGTCGACGGTGCTACTACAACTTCTTGTTGATCAAAACACGGACCCGACAGAATTAACTTCAACAATCCAATTTGTCTGAGCACTCTGCAGTTTTTCAGTTAATATTGCTTCAGAGGATCTTAAACCTGAAACTGAAATTCCACTGGACCGTCGTGGATTAAAACAGTCAAAAGAAAGAAAGGAGAGAATCGATTTCTGAAAAGGATGTCTGACGCCATGCAAAAGCTGATGGAGAGCGACTGTGGAGCCGAGGATGATCAGCTGGAGTGCGACTGCTCCGCGGGAAAAGCGTGTCCTGTAAAAGGCATTATAGACTCTACGTTTAAACCGCATTACCGAGGACAAATGATCAAACTGATGCATATGGTCATCGATGCTGTGTGCGATCCGAATCATGATTCTACGGGGGATACCAAGCGTGTAAAAAATCTCAAGAACGAAATGGACGTTGTAAGAGGTCTGACTGATTCATGGCCCGATTTGACGAGCATGTTTATTACCGGCAGAGACCCAGTCTGTTTAACCACCAGAAAAATTCTGGATGTGATGTCTGAATGTGAGGATGAGATGGACATTAACGAGGTTCTCTGTCTGTGTACTTATGTAACAGATTTATGTGCGTCGCTGGTCTCAAAAAATTATGAATCCATGATATGTGAAATTGTCGGATCACTGGTTGATTTTATATTAGCCCGAAACATGTTGGGTTGCAGAAGTTTTCTTTTCTGGCTAGATCACCTGTAATGTCATCACTATTGTTTGTTTGTAACAACAATTTGATCGTTTTCTTCACTACTTCAATGTATATCCAACAATATACTGATAAAAAATTTAAAAAATGTGTATATGACTTTTTCCAAAGCGACTTACAAATGAGCAATTTACAAATATATTTTTCAAATCAACTGAATGAAAAGAAAACAGACGGAAAACGTGCGTAGAGGGAAATAATTGTCAAGAAACGGTCTCGTGTTTATTTAAAGTCTTACGATTAGGCTTTGAAATCATTAACACGGGCATAACATCACTTCGAAGAAAAAGAAAGGTTAACAGAATATCATCTCAGATCATCTGGTGTGTAACTCGACCCTCACCGCCCCTTCTCTGTGAGGGTCTGAAGCAGCCTCAGTTTCACATTGGAGATTACCCTAAAGAGGAGCTGCGAGTTTTGTTTATATTTAATATTTTTTATAACTTCAACTTTTTTGTTGTATTTTATTTTATTTTTGGGAACATTTCATTCACAGAATGGACATCATTTGTGTAAAGATCCACCTCTAAGCACTAAATGTAAGGCAACATTTTTCATATATATTGTGACCAAAAACTATATTAAATGTTTATTTTATACAGTATGCTACATATAATCACAGTTTTATTTGCTGTCATCTTCTTTTTAAAGAAGAGAATGATGCGTTTTATAAGGTCAACGAATGTTGAATACATGTTTAAATTTTATGATAAATGATTTGTTTCAGAAACATGTTACTATTCTGTCATATATATATTTTATTATCATATTTAAAATAGAGATAAGTCTCTCTTTAGCTTGAAATGTTTATGTATATTCGTGCTTGCTTATATGACTTCTAATTAAGATTACAAACAATATTTTATTAAAAATGGAAACATGCTGTCATATTTGTTTGATGGTTAGGCATGCAGTTTGTACAGTACACAATCATTACGACAATAGAACGTCCCCAGAAAACATAAAATGTGAGTCTCTTTTTAGCTTGTAATGTTTGTGTGTGTGTGTGCATGTGTGCGCATGCGTGTGTGTGTTTGTTTATATGATTTAACGGAACACAAATTTTAACAATGACATGGTTATTACACTGATATAACAATGTAAATGTATTTATGATCAAATTTCTTGAGTTGTCATAATTGAGATAGCTTGCAATCAATATTCTATCAAAATAGGGATGTATGCAGAAATGTTTATGTGATGGTAGGTGTACAGTTTGTACAGTAAAATATAAATAAATAAATATTACGCCTATATGGAATACCCCACAAGAAAGATATCTACTAATAATCCAAATAGTTGTCCCCTGGATCATAACAGCTTTTTACATGATAAATTATACTAAATGATGTCTATGAAAATATAAAATGCAGAAGGTTTACTGTGCTGGGTAGGTTAAGGGGATTAAATTCATTAATATAATGTAAATATAAATATTGAAGGTTCTAAATATAATGTAGAAACTTTAATTTTCTGTGATACCAATACAAATATACATATAACTGTGAATTAAAATGAATTATGTCTACGGAAAGACTCCGTAAAACGTCCCCGGACATGTCAGGGCCCCCAATAGCCCTTATATTTTGACCTGTTAAAATATATATCTATATATATATATTTTCCCCCTTTACTTATTTCGACATCCCGGTCCTGGTAAAATGTATGACATTTTTAATGGTGACTAAAAACTTGTGTAAATGTTCTGCTTTGTTTGATATCATGTGTGACACATACTTTATTTATTTATTTTCATTTAATAGAAGAGAAGGATGATTGAATGTGCATGTGAGTGAGAGAGAGAGAGAGGTCGTGACAGCAATGATGTGCAGCACACCGCTGCGTTTCCCTATCCTCCCTTATCCTGGGAGTAGAAGGTGTGTGTGTGTGTGTGTGTGTGTGTGTGTGTGTGTGTGTGTGTCTGCGTTCACCCTATACTCCCTTATCCTGGAGGAGAAGCAGACTGAAAACTTTTACCTCATTTGAGGATCTCTGAAAAAAGTAAGACAATTTTTTATTAAGCTCAAAGTTTATTTTATTCATTAGGCTACGATTTTAATTCTTTATTTTTATTTCATTTGAATACAACCGTGTCTGTGTGTGTGTGTGTGTGTGTGAGAGTGTGTGTGTATTTTTTTTCTCATATATTGACTCCTTTAGTAATGTAATTTATTTTAAACATCTAAAATGACCATAACTTGTAACTTTAATTTTTTATCTCTTAATATCTCTTAAACCAACATCTCTTTCGCACCTCTGTGTAGGATGACCAAAACCCTCTGCATTAGTGTGGCACCCTGATAAGAGCACACGCGGACCACCATTTAAACAGATCACGGGAACGCGTACCGGAGGATCGACATCTATATTACAAACGTTCTCTCGTTTTAACCCCGGAGGTCAGGTAGATATATCGCTCAACAGATAAAAACATGATATATTATGTTATGTTATTAAGTTAATGTCACGTACCGGACATCATGACCGTTTATTACAAACCGATGTCATAAGATTAATCGTAATGACATGATATATTGCAAACACATTTCACATCACAGAGGTCGTTCGTTCACTGATGTTGTAAATATCAGGGTCCTTTCACGGTTAACGAGCTATAAACATGATATATTGCAAACAGATGACATATTACATGACGTCAACCCCGGTGCACTCGTAAAAAGGAAAAGCTGTTAAACTGGCAAATGGAGGTTTCAAAAAGTATTGAATAAAAGGGTGCCGTTAATTGTGGCCAATGTGTATTAGAGAATAACATTTATTTCATAATGATATTTCCCCCCATTTTAAATTCTTATTATCCAATGAAAGGTTAGATTTTTGTGATTTTTTTTAAATAAATGATCAAAAGGATTAAAAATACAGATTAATTTTTATAGCCTTCTTTGATCATATTTACCAAGGGTGTCGATATTTTTGGCCATGACTGTACTTGTTTAATTAGTGACACATAAGCCCTATTCGGACGGTAATTGTTTCTCAGGGGGACGTAAGTGATTTTCACCATTTACAGGGGGTAGTTGGTGATTTAATTGCCGTCCGAATCCAGGATGTCGGTGTTTTTCTCTCACCACCCCCGTGAAAATCCCCGGCCAAATTACCTACTGTTTTTTGACAAACACTGAGGTCGTGTGGTAATTTAATTGCCGTCCGAATCCACATCCCTGAGTTTACGAGAAGAAATCGATTTAAAATTCAGTGTTTAATCCCTTTTTGAGCACTCCCGAACACCGTAACGTTGTACTTCGGTGTAATTTACATATTATTTCTGAAATGCTGGAAAGTATTTAAAAGAACAATACTTCATGACTGCTCAACCACAGCGACTGGGAGCAGAAAAAGAAGAAAAGCACATAAACTTTCAAATGGGTCTTTATTATGGCAGCAGCAGGTATGCAATACAATTTTAAAATGTGTATTATAAACAGATATATATCGCGTATAATTATATTCAACTATAGGCGTCTATTTTCCTATTTTTAAACCGGAGATTTAAATAATCAAATAATAAATATTATAAAATATGCTTGGAATGATAAGAATACATTTTACATAATAATAGGTATTTTTAAATACATTTTACACTATAATAAGAATACATTTGTAAATAAAATTCATTTTATTTACAGCAGACAAGCATGTGATTGGCCACGTGAGCAGCGCGTTCCCGGGTTCACAGGATCACTGAACTCACTCCTCCACTGTGAATAAATCTCCATCCGAATCCATGAGTTTTATCACTGAGGTGATATGTAAATTTATTTTTACAGACGTCCATATGAGAAACAATTACCGTCCGAATCGGGCTTTAGACTGCATTTTAAAATCTTTATTTGAATGCGGCAATTAACTTTTATTTTTAACCCTTTATTTGAACATGACAACAAAATATTGTGCTCTTCAATATTTCTATGAATAAATCTCTGACAGAAAGCCTTCCCCTATCAGCTAATTACTGTGTGCACAGTTAGCATGCTGACATCATCCATAGCAACGAAATTAACCCTGCCCTTACTCTTAGCTTAAAGGCTGATTTACACTTCTGCATCGGACCTACGCCATAAACTGTGTGTAGGTTTTCATTTACACATCTGCGTCGTTGTCCATGTCGATGTGCAGTACACATGCGGACCGCTAGTCAGCAGTGTCCACGGGCATGTTGCTTGTGTAACCCGCAGTACCACAACCAAAGCCGAAGAAGAAGCGGCTCGTCGGAGAAGCCGTGACGGCGGCAATTAAATATCGAATCATTAAATCATTATTTAAAACTACAAAAAGGAGACAACAACAGAACAGGAGAAGATGGCATTCTTTCAATCTCCACAAGGACGTGTACCACGGCAGATCAACATTGTTTGTCGTGGACAACTACTGATGTATAATGCTATGTAGTATAATACATTTTAAGACACTTGTTCTTTGCTTTGTTTTATTTTAAAGGGGGTCATATGATGCGATTTCAAGTTTTCCTTTCTCTTTGGAGTGTTACAAGCTGTTCATGCATAGATAAGATCCCTGAAGTTACAAAGACTAAAGTCTCAAAACCAAAGAGATATTCTTTATAAAAGTTAAGACTTGTCCACGCCCCCCTAAAACGGCTCATTTAAACACGCCCCCACATGTCTACGTCACGATGTGGGGAGATTTTCAAAACACCGCCCAAATGTATACGCAAAGAAAGGGGGCGTGATTTTTATTCTCGCTGTAGTGCTGTTGCTGCCGCCGGCGCCATGTCATGGAGACTCATTGTGAAAGAGAAAGTACTTTGTTTGGGCTTTCAAAAGAGGACACAACTAGAAATCAGTGGTTAAGTTGTATTTACAACACTGTTTACAGTTCAACGCAAATATTAGAGTGTGTGCAGTGCAATTTAAGGAGGACTATTTCCTGAACCTGGCAGGAGAGCAGCCTTTCTTGCAACCTTGCACAAAGGCTGTTTCTATAAAGTGGGGCAATTGCAACTTTGCAAGGACAGTCTGACGCTTCCGACTCGCAGCCTGTAAGTACATTTCTGCCACTGACGATTCAAACGCGAGTTTTGAGCAGTGTAGAGTAGTGCTTGTTGTTTATCATTTCTCCGATCACAAATGCAGACATGGTAATGTTCCGTGGCGTGATGCAACGCGACTTGTAAAAAGAGAGTATAAGATACAGTAAGTCATTATAATCAGTAATTATGTCCCCAACTGGATGCAACAAATACCTCATTTGTAATGGGTTTTACTGTTTTAGTCTCGTAGGGACACGGCATTACAATACGGTGAGGGGTGTAACATTTCCGTCACATGCTTGAGGTATTCGGCCAATCACAACACATTGGATAGCTGGCCAATCAGAGCAGGCCTCGCTTCTCAGAACGATGAGCTTTGAAAAATCAGTGCGTTTCAGAAAGGCAGGGCATAGAGGAGCAACAATAATGTACAGTATGTGGAAAATAATGTGTTTTTTGAACTTTAAACCACATAAACACATTGCATTACACCAAACACACAAAATAATGTTCTTTTTAACGTCATATGACCATAAATTGGGCTTTAGACTTCTCTCTATTCCTTAGTAAAAGTTTGTCTCAGCAGCTTTGTGAATAGGTTTTAAGAGAAAACTCTTGGCTAAAAACTTTTACTGCTATTTAGGAGAACTCTAACGCCGGTTTCACACTACACGCATAAGCAGCGCAGAAGGAGTACGTATGCAGAGCAGGAGCAGCACGCGCCCATTGTGCTTTCATACTGGCAGGGTCTGTTGTGCGCAGCTGAACCACGGATTGTACTGCAATACAGACGAGTATTGTCATTTGTCGTATTTTCCAGCATTCTTCTCCGAACACTGTGTGCCATGTGCTTTGATGTATGATATGGCCAGCATACTCTGATGCGACCGTGTCCCCCTCCCCTCTGTCCCACGCACATATGTAAATAAAATGTAATTATATATAGGTAGTTTACACCAGGGGTTCCCAACCGGGGGGTCGCGGCCCACTAGTGGGCCTCAGTGATCCTCCAGGGGGGCCGCGAGATGGCTTAAAATGAATTTAAATATGATCCTATAATTGTTTAATTTCATTATTAATGTGTTAAATTAAAATGATCAAAGCACAGCCTCTCTCCTGCTCTGTGATTGATTGCTTCGGACTCGGCGCAGCAAGCCTCTTCGCACTGTTAAATACAGACTGAACGGCGGCTTCAAAACTTCCAACCGCTGCATGCAAACTACATCTCTGGGCTGCATGAAGCAAACCGTCGCGCTAATGTAAAGGTTGTAAACAAACTTGCGCATGCCTAATGTACTGTATGACACTCCTGTGTATTAGTCGTACATTAGGCACGCATTATACGATTCACGAACTATGTGCGCTCTCGGGGCTCTGATCCCTATCGTATTTTTGTGTAAAATTTCAATATTTGCATAGTTGTCTAAATTAACATCCTGTGAGTGTTTTTTAATGGATGCTCACCCATAGAGGAGGATCTTGTGAGGCTTGTTATAGACATGTGAACATCAGACGCGCTCTGACGGAGAAACTGTTCACTGATCCCATCTTCAGATCGATGCGTTTCAACAGATTTAAAATTTATTTGCTGTATTTTTCATTTGTATGTTTATTTTTTAATGGATACAAACAGTATATATTCAGTCAGTCCATTTCAATGGGACAGGTGTAGTGAGTGGTCTTTTGGCATCTCCCTGTTGTCCTGTTTGGTATGGCAGGTTTATATTATTTTATATAGGTTTATAGCATTTATATTATTTTAAAAAGTTAGAATTGAGCAGAGGATTTCCTTTTAAGTTATGAAGTATAACTCTAATTTAAAGTTTGTTTGAATTTTGAGTTTTTATTTATTTATAAAAAAAAATATGATATGCAGTAGAAGATTAATAAGGCAAAACAAATGTTTTGGTTAATAAAAAAGTTTAAAAATAAACACTTTTCTCTCTGCTGCAGAAGTACAGTATAAGAGGAAATATCAAGCATAGGGGGCCTTGCAAAATTGACCAGAGAAGGAGGGGGGCCCCGGAGTAAAAAAGGTTGGGAACCCCTGGTTTACGGTGAGGGGTGTAACATGATTGATAAGTGCTTCGTGAATGTCAAGGATGCTTATGTGTCAGAGTATGCCACTGTAGGAAACTTGAGCCAAGTTTTCAAGATGTGTAGGCTATACGAAAAAATTGCCAACCCTGTCAGGAAAAATTATTTCTTGCCCTTCTCACATTTTGTATGAGGAATATTCATTTTTGCCATCTAACAGAAGGCTTAGAGTTGCATATGCTAGATTGAATTAGCTATGTTATGTAAATCTTTTGTGCATCAGTCTGTAAAATTAATAAATCAAAATTGGGGGTTCAAATAGGCCTCTGGGCCCTGGAAAATAGGAAGGACTCACTATTCTAATGCACTGTAGCCATGTGTTTATGTATATACTGTTGTTTTTTGTATTAAGGTGCATCTATTGTATTGTTTGTTTAGTAATCATCGATGTGAATTGATGTGAGACACACGCTGTGAGATCCAAGACAAATTTTAATTGGATTGAATTACTTGAAAAAGTAATATTAAAGCTAAGAAATGCCTCTAGTTTTATTAATTTTACAGACCACTGAAGTTTGGGCAAAAACTTGAGGAAGTGATGTGTTTTCGTGCATTTTATTTTTTCATATGGTGATTGTGAAACACAAAACACATCACTTACATGATTTTACGGTGAAATTAGTTATTTTTAAGAACAATGCACTGTGACTTTAATACAGCATAAGCGGCGCAGCAAAAATAGACTTGGCGCCGAAATGATCGTGGCACTGCCGCTCCTGCTCCACGCCGCCTCTGTGTGCGGTGTGAATGCTCTAATCGCACACAAGGTACTGTTATGAAATTCGTGAGGCATCTCTGCTTTGCTTTATGGAAAGTTGGTTGCAGTCTACAATGCCTGACTTGCTCTTTGAGGTCCCTGGATTTACATTAGTACGAGCTGATAGAGACGAAGTTTCGGGTAAAAGTAAAGGAGGTGGCATCTGTGTATATATAAATGACAAATGGTGCCGAGCGTATTCAGTAACATACAAGGTGTGTGATCCCAATGTGGAAATTCTCGGCATGACTTTAAGACCTTATTATCTGCCTAGAGAATTTGGTTGTATTCTGCTGTTCGTGGTATATGTTCCGCCCAGCGGTAAAACATCTCAGGCAGCCAGTCTGATAGCGGACCATGTTCACGAACTACAGCTGTTAATTTATCCTAATGTCTTTTTGCTTTTCCTACACTCTTTCATCCAGTGTCCAGGTTTACCACAGTAATGACAACTGCCCTCCTTCTTAGGACATTTAGGTTTTTGTCGGTTCTCTGTGTTGAACTTAAAGGATGCTGCTGGAATCTTTACTCTGGCTTTAACATCAGAGTCTCTTTCCCAAGTAGCTAACCTGTCAAAGCTGTTTTGCAAGCTTCCAGTGGACCATGTTAGATCTAAGAACGGCAAAGCAGATCTGTACTCTGATAAAAGGCCATCAAACCATGTTCGAACTAGTGGTCCTTTATGATCCAGTACCTTCTCTGGAGTGTCAGCTATTCCACTGTATTCTGCAGCTGACTGACAAAACCATTCAGTGTACTCACTTACAGTTTCATCCTTCTTCTGTACAAAACTAGTGACTTTTGACCAATCCACTTTTGGTGCAACAATGTTCTTTAGAATTTTCAAAACACCTTCCCTCAAATCGCCTTTACTGGCATGTTGTAGTTCAGAAGTAACAGCAGACTCAAAACTGTTGAATTCTACAGGCACATCAATTACTGATTGGATGGTTACATCTGTTTCAAAGAAAGCTTGTAAGTCAGGATAATTGTTATCAGGCTGACTAACTTCTTCAATATCAGTTTTTGCTGAAGCTTTGTTGCGGTTCAATTTCTTAGTCAAAGAGGATACTCTAGCACGGAGCTCTTTGTTCTGTTCCTCTAGCTCGGAGTTGCTCTGAGACTGTTGTGTAGCTAGCGCTAAACCAAATTCTCTGTGGCAGCAGATAATGCCTTTCACATTGTTCTTGCGAATACCTGCTCCTAGTACCTTTTTACATTCATCTACAGACCAAGTCTTGTCTGGATGGATCTCATATTTCTGAGTTAGCTCTTGTCTAACTTTCTCAGTGACTATTAGGTTCATTTGCACTCCTAACAGTGATTTGAATTCGCTATCTGACCACAAAGGAGTCGCGAGACCACCTTTTTCAGTTGTGGGGATCAGTCTAGCATTCTTTCTAAACATTTTGTGAGTTTCTTTGTTACCTCACAATCAAAACACTAAAACTTCTCTGATCAACAGAGGGTACGCTTGTTAACACAGATCAACTGTTAACTTTCCCTGGCAAAGCAGAGGATAACCAATATGTTAACGCGCACTGTAACTGCTGTTAACCTTCCCTGACTGAACAGAAGATGTACATTCGTCCTTGGCAATGCAGAGGATAACACAAATTACTAGCACTTTACGCTAATCTTCCCTGCTAAAACAGAGGGTAACCAATTCTTCCCTGCAGAAACAGAGGGTAACAAATATTAGCACGTAATGCTAATCTTCCCTGCTTGAACAGAGGATAACCAATTCTTCCCTGCAGAAACAGAGGATAACAAACATTAGCACGTAATGCTAATCTTCCCTGCTTGAACAGAGGATAACCTTCATCTCTAAAAATAAATTTTTAGAGGATAACTTAGTTAACCAAACCCTACAGCTGTCTGTTAACTCTTCTCTGACGGCGCAGAGGATAACAAATTTGTACTGGTCTTAAAGGTTCTTTTGGATAGAGTGACACTCACCAACCCTTGGTTGTACAAAAAGATTCAGTCTGGAACGAAGTCAGATCTTTGTTGAGATTGAAGTTTCAATCTGGATTCAGGTGAGGAGCTCTATCCGGGTCACGGCACCAAAACTGTAGGAAACTTTTTCCTCGTCGAAGCAGAGACCAGGAGACGTTGGGATATCTTTCAAGCAGAAGTTACTCTTTATTGAGAACTCGCTGTGCGTCGCTGCAGTCATCCAAGTCTGACTATAGCTCAGCACAGTACAGTTTATACCTTTCAAGGGGGAGGGATACATAGAGGTGGAGACAATCTAAACAAAGCATGCAAATGCAGTACAGGAATCAGCCCATTTACCCCAATTTCCCCAGCCCTGACCTCATCAGCATAACAGTGTCATTCAAATGCCTAGGCGCTAATCCAATCAGCCTGACAGTATTGCCCATACCTTCACATTATCATATAGAGACAAAGGCACAGCTGTGCCTTGAGCTTAGCATTCACCTTTAACTTAGGTCAGGAAGTGCATAAAGACAAAAGGTTAATGTCTCAGACACATGGGCTGCCTGAATTGATCTTCTTAGAATGTCATCATCTTTACCTAAAAATGTAAAACACAATGTACATAACTTTTTCAGTTTATATACTATTACATTGGAACCTAGATTTAACATTTTATAAATTTGTAATCCAACAGCCACCAATTTAAACTCTGACCATAATGTAGTACATATGATTCCAGTGTACAGGTCCAAACTTTAAAAAAAGCAAACCAGAAAAGAAATTGATTAGATTGTGGGCGAATGAAAGTATACAACAACTGAAAGCTTGTTTCGATTGGACAAATTGGGACATTTTTGAGGAAGGCTCACTCGATGAAAGAACTACAGTGTTAAATCACTATATTAACTTTTGTGTGGAGCTGGTCATACCTACAAAAGAGGTTAAAGTTTATCCAAATAACAAACCATATGTGACTAACAATATTAAAAAAGTTATAAATTTGAGGTAGGTAGCATTTAGGAATGAGGATATTAGAGTACTTAAACAGAGAGAGAGAGTTAAAAATTAAACTAAAGGAAACAAAAGAAGCTCATAAGAGGCGTTTGGAGGAAGCCTTTAAGACTAATAACACTAAAAAGGTTTGGAACATCATGAAAACAATGATTGGATTGTCATCTTCAAACAAATCTATTGTAACTGATAATGAATTTTGTTTTGGGAATTAATTAAATACCTTTTTTACCAGATTTGAATCAATAGGTACACGTCAAATGCAATGAAATAATAGATACTGTGGCTCTATCATCATCAGACAGAATTGTAATTGAAGTCGAGGATATTAGGAAAACGTTTCAGTCTATAAATACAAAAAAATCTGTTGGTCCAGATGGATGTAGTGCAGGTCTTTTAAATAATTTTGCACATGAATTGGCCCCAGTGTGGCAATTAGTATTTCAAGCCTCAGTTGATACACATACTGTGTCCCTGTGTTATGGGAGACACCATATATAAAACCATTACCTAAAATTTCAAGTCCAAGAGAATATAAAGATTTTAGACCAATAGCTCTTACCCTCAGTAATTGTGAAATGTCTTGAAAGATTGTTACTTCAGCACTTGGTTAGGATGGTTGAAAATAGACTTGATCCTTGGCAGTTTGCTTATAAGAAAGGTTGTAGTACTGAAGATGCAGTTGCTGCTTTGGTGCATATTATCTCTAAACAGTTAGACAAATCCAATACAACTATAAGAACTGTGTTTGCAGACTTTTCGTCCGCATTCAATACCATAAAGGTTGACTTATTGGTGTCAAAACTTGTACAGCTGGGTGTAAATCCCTATTTGATTCGTTGGTATATCTCATTCCTTACTAATAGAGTTCAGAGAGTCAAAGTGAATAAAACGTTGTCATTCGCTATCATAACAAATGTCGGAGTACCCCAAGGTTGCGTCAGTTCTGCCATACTTTTCACCTTGTATACAGATGACTGTCGAACTGACATGTTAAATCAGTACATTTTAAAGTATTCTGATGACACCGTTTTTGCACCGAGTAAGAAAGCAGATTATTTTGTTGTTCTTTATGTCTGTGATAATGAGTGTACAGCAATATTGCAACTCCATTTGGTATAGGAGTTTGTCTGTTATACTAAAAACAAAGTTGTTCAATCAATTAAAAATTTGCTCAAGGATTGTAGATCAGCCCCTTGAGAAGCTATATGACTCAGCCTATTATAATAATTTGTTAAGACTGGCTAATAATATAGTTTCTGACCCTAATCATGTCCTGCATAATGAGTTTGAATTATTACCATCAAACTGGAGGTACAGAGTTCCAAGATTGAACAAAGTTAGGCTGAAACACTCTTTTGTGCATCAGGCAATCCTGGAGTTGAATAAGAAACTTAATCAAAAATCAAGAGTATTGTGAACGTCAGTGTGAAACCGACGTTAGTGGTAAAATAAGATGTTTTCTGAATATGGGCTCAGAACATTTATTTTGCGAGTCTTTATATAATATAATATTTGGAATATATGTGATGCGATCTGGGAAAACCCATCGGATGTTGCGCTAGGACGTTTTCAGGAAATTCGAAAAATAGGTTGAATGTCTTTTTTTGTCAAAATTGGGTTTTCATTACTATTCTACAACATCTTGTCTATCATCTCTGAAAATATCTTGGCAAAATTCACATGTTTAGTGCAGAAAAACAGCGATTTATTGCGGCAAGCAAAAAACACAGAAAGCAGAAAACAAGCCCCGTGGAGGTGCAAAAAAAAAACCTAAAAATTCGCCCGTAGTATCCCTCTCTTAACATTACAAAGACAGATCACCCATCAAAATAAACCACATGTAGAATAAAGGTGTATCAATGCACAATTCCTGCCAATTCTGTGTAAACTATGGCACGCAAAGTTTTTTGCACAACGTTGTCATGAGATGGCGGAGCAAAAGAGAATAACGACGTCTGAAGTAGCTGCGCACTTAAACGATCTTGCTTGCCTAAATCTGCTCAATCCCGGTGATGTCAGTGCCCTTAAGGATGTTATAATGGACTACTTCACATCCAGAGATGACGGATCGGATGATGGTGAAGCTACTGAAGAGGAGGAGTCTGATGAATGTAGGCCGGTCAAGTTATTGTCGCACTAGCTCACTGGTCTCAAACTCAATTCCTGGAGGGCCACAGCTCTGCACAGTTTAGTTCAAACCCTAATCAAACACACCTGATCCAGCTAATCAAGCTCTTCAGGATCACTTGAAACTTCCAAGCAGGTATATTTGGAGCTGGTTGGAGCTAAACTGTGCAGAGCTGCGGCCCTCCAGGAATTGAGTTTGAGACCAATGCACTAGCTTAACTATGCTGCACGGTCCGTTGTGCTTGCTATTCTAAATGTAAGCTACAAGGTAGTTGTGCTATCTAAACATACAAGGGGTGATCAAAAGTTCAGAGACTATGGCCATGATAAACAAAGGCAAGCTTACCAAGTTGCTGTCCTCTTCAGGGTAACCTTACCTAGTCTGCTTGTGTAATGATGCAGTATAGCGCACCTGACAGCTGTCAGCACTTGTTCTTTAAGTGCGCCCAGCACCATTTTCATATCAACGCTATGCATTACTTTCATTTAGTTAAAACGGTGACAGCATGAACTAAAACTTCCAGCGCTGATGTACACTCTGTGATGTTTTATGAGCATGATCAGTGCTATAGTTTATCTCTGTAGCAAATACAGGACATATAAAGTTTCTTAACTTTGCAACATGTTTTGTTATGCAATAGTACGTTTTTTGGGGAGGAAAAGAGGTCATAGGAGAGGAGCGTGACCTAGTCTAGTTATTATTATTATTGTTGCAAGTTTGTTGTTATAGACCTACAAGTTTTTAGTTCTTAGGTGTACTGTCCAGGTGAAATAGCCTACTTGGGTGATGCATTGTCAGGGTTGAGGTATTAGGAGAGCATATCTAGTTTAGCCATTTTTGAAAACATTTAATGTAGTCTAACAGTTATTGATTCATCCTTTCTTATTTCAGATGATGACCATCCCATTATTGAAGATATAGCACAGATACTACCACCTATAACAGCTGCAGTTCAAGATGATGATGGAGATGTCCATGAGTTTGCATGTACTTGCAAACTCAATGATGGTTATCCATGTTCAACACGTTTGGTGCTGTTACCTGGAAATGACAAGGGAAGAACTAGATATTGCCATTTTAGCCAAACTCGTGTGAAATGCATCTCTCCCAGCTGACATCCCGTTCGCGAAAAAAAGAACAGACACCTCGAAAGTCCCAAAGAACTGATTTTTTTCACCATGGCGATAAAATATGCAGGGCTACATTCAAATATCGTCACAGCCTCTCAGTAATGCTCTCAGTAAGCATTACAAGGAGCATGGTGTTACTCCACGCATTCATGGTAACAAAAAAATGTCAGCCTCCTAATGCACTTAAGAAAGATGACAATGTGTATGTTGCACATTTAATTTTTAACTATGCTGAAACTCATGCCATTCATCTTCCTGGCAGAGTACAAGGCTTTTGGAGAAGTGATATGAAACTGCTTCCAACTAACTGTACAAAGTCAATAGTGTACTCGGATTACTGTGCGGCAGTTGCTGCGACAAACTGGTGTGTGGTTTTATTCGTCACATTTTGTTGCATCTGGCGGGAGGTGGCGCCATTTATTGTCACAATGCAGCCAGCAACTGACTTGACCAGCAACTGACTGTATTTTGCCACAGTAAAGTGACTTTTACTTGTGATACTTGACTGTTGTGCTTTTATTTTCATTGTCTCTCTTTAACCCCTTAATTGTCACCCTGCTTCATTGCCACCCAGACATAACTTAAATGGTTGTAATTCAAGAATGCTTTGGAGTACTGAACTACAAACCCGATTCCAAAAAAGTTGGGACACTGTACAAATTGTGAATAAAAAAGGAATGCAATAATTTACAAATCTCATAAACTTATATTTTATTCACAATAGAATATAGATAACATATCAAATGTTGAAAGTGAGACATTTTGAAATGTCATGCCAAATATTGGCTCATTTTGGATTTCATGAGAGCTACACATTCCAAAAAAGTTGGGACAGGTAGCAATAAGAGGCCGGAAAAGTTAAATGTACATATAAGGAACAGCTGGAGGACCAATTTGCATCTTATTAGGTCAATTGGCAACATGATTGGGTATAAAAAGAGCCTCTCAGAGTGGCAGTGTCTCTCAGAAGTCAAGATGGGAAGAGGATCACCAATTCCCCCAATGCTGCGGCGAAAAATAGTGGAGCAATATCAGAAAGGAGTTTCTCAGAGAAAAATTGCAAAGAGTTTGAAGTTATCATCATCTACAGTGCATAATATCATCCAAAGATTCAGAGAATCTGGAACAATCTCTGTGCGTAAGGGTCAAGGCCGGAAAACCATACTGGATGCCCGTGATCTTCGGGCCCTTAGACGGCACTGCATCACATACAGGAATGCTACTGTAATGGAAATTACAACATGGGCTCAGGAATACTTCCAGAAAACATTGTCGGTGAACACAATCCACCGTGCCATTCGCCGTTGCCGGCTAAAACTCTATAGGTCAAAAAAGAAGCCATATCTAAACATGATCCAGAAGCGCAGGCGTTTTCTCTGGGCCAAGGCTCATTTAAAATGGACTGTGGCAAAGTGGAAAACTGTTCTGTGGTCAGACGAATCAAAATTTGAAGTTCTTTTTGGAAAACTGGGACGCCATGTCATCCGGACTAAAGAGGACAAGGACAACCCAAGTTGTTATCAGCGCTCAGTTCAGAAGCCTGCATCTCTGATGGTATGGGGTTGCATGAGTGCGTGTGGCATGGGCAGCTTACACATCTGGAAAGGCACCATCAATGCTGAAAGGTATATCCAAGTTCTAGAACAACATATGCTCCCATCCAGACGTCGTCTCTTTCAGGGAAGACCTTGCATTTTCCAACATGACAATGCCAGACCACATACTGCATCAATTACAACATCATGGCTGCGTAGAAGAAGGATCCGGGTACTGAAATGGCCAGCCTGCAGTCCAGATCTTTCACCCATAGAAAACATTTGGCGCATCATAAAGAGGAAGATGCGACAAAGAAGACCTAAGACAGTTGAGCAACTAGAAGCCTGTATTAGACAAGAATGGGACAACATTCCTATTCTTTTTTTGTTATCAACAATTTTTTATTATTTTTTCACACACAACACAACATAATATCCAAAATAAAACAAAACAGCAGACACATACTCAACATCTCAAGGTTCAATCAAAAGGGAGGGAGAGAGGGAAGGACAACAAGAACACAAAAGTTACTCCTTTAAATAATTACGTATATTCAACAAAAAACACTGGTTGAAAAACACTCAATGGTTGAAGGCCTGGCCCCACCGACTCGCGCCGTTGTACATTCACATGAGACAATTTGCAGGAGGCTATGGATCCAATATGCCTCTCTACACATGTGTGGTGTAAACCAGTTCTGAATTATTGTCTTCTTCACAGCTGTAAAACCAGCAAACAACATTCTCTTTTGCATTGAACTAATACAGAGATCAGAATCATCATTAAGAAGACATAAACTTGGGTTAACAGACCAATCAATTCTCAGTAATGATGACAAAACCAGGTTTACATGTGTCCATAGACTGATGACGACAGGACATTCCCAAAACATATGCAGAAAAGTGCCTGATGATGTAGTGTTACATATATGGCAGTTAAAATTTGACTGCAGCTTCATTTTAAATCTTTTGTAAGGAGTTATGTATGCTCTGTGAATGACTTTGAAGTGAATAAGACGATGAGCCAGATTTTTAGATGTTAAGCTGAGATTAGACCACACTCTCTCCCAGTCGACAGATAAATTAAGATCAGATAATTCCCTATTCCAAATAGTTTTAATAGAAAGAGGTTTTGTAATACAATCAATAATTTTATTATATATTAAGGAAACAGATGGCCGACCAGCAGATGGTGCAATCCAGTCCCGCATAGGATGAGAGGAAATGGAAGAAGACCAAGGAACGCCATACGCTTTGAGAGCAGAACGTAATTGAAGAAAAACAAAATATGCAGATGCTGGTAGACAAAATTTGGCTCTCAATGCCTGAAATGAACAGAGGCCCTGGTTATCATACATATCACCACACGTGTTCACACCTAAAGAGGACCAAGAGGGTTGGACAAATGGACGATTTCCACATACAAAGTTCAAATTGTGCCATAAAGGTGTACTGTTACAGAATTTGAAGGGTCCACCTATCCGACGTTCAACCGTTTTCCAGATTTGAATAGAGTTAGCCACAACCGGACCAAATTTATAATTATCCCCTTTTTTTCCTGTGCCAGTAAATAAAATATCTTGAAGTCTATTTGGTTTAACCTTGTCAGCTTCAATCACCCTCCATGAAACTGTAGATTGAGGATCAACCCAATTATGAAGGGCCTTAAGCTGGAACGACCAATAATATAATTCAAAATTTGGTACAGCCAGTCCTCCTGCGCTATTAGGATGTTGCAATGTGGTAAGTTTAATTCTGGGACATTTATCATTCCAGATAAACTTAGAAATTATGGAGTTGATCTCCTTAAAGTAACCTGGAGGGGGAGAAAGTGGTAGCATAGAGAAAAAAAATTAAATCGAGGTAACAAATTCATCTTAACAGTGGAGATTCTTCCTTGGAGAGAGACTTTAAGATTCTTCCATCTTTGAATGTCATTTTTGACCTTAACTAAAATGTTATTAAAATTGTCTCTGGCAATCTTATGAATGTTTTTATATATGGTAATGCCCAAATAGATGAAAGATTCCTTAATAGGGATAAATGAGGGAATAGAAAAATTAACCTTAACATTGTTAATTGGCATTAAAGCAGATTTGCTCCTATTTATTTTATATCCTGATAGGCTACTAAAATTATCAAATTCCTTAATTACACTAGAGACTGAAACATCAAAGTGGTCTAAATATAGAATAATATCATCAGCATATAATGAAATACAATGATTATGGTCATGGATCTTAATCGATACTTCAGATTTCCTGATGGCTTGTGCTAAGGGTTCGAGAGATAGACAAAACA